>CAJQZJ010032158.1:3223697-3243276 GCA_907164525.1 Lophiomys imhausi
ACTCACACATACACACACCCCACAAACAATACATACACAATACACACACACACTTTCTCTCTCACACACACACACACACACACACACACACACACTACACAAACACACACCGCTCACATACCACACACACCTCACCACACACACACACTACACAAACACATACCACACACACACTATACAAACACACATCACTCACCATACACACACTACACAAACACACAAACAAAATAAGAAACTTAATGTAAGTATATATTAATAAATGTAAATAAACATAAATAAAAATGTAAATAAACAAGAAGAACACAAAATGCCATTGGTCAGGATAAGAGTCATTATAGAAAGAACCACCCCTCCAAAACAAGACAAAAGTCTTAGTAATTTTCTGTGTATGGAAAGCCCGACTTACATTCCTGCCACACACTTTGCCTCAGTCTTTATCTCCTGATATAAGCATACAGTCACATCTCTGAAATAATTAAGGTCCTGTAAGTGTTGTCAAAAGAACTACCCGACTGCACAAAGTATGGTAAGAATGCTGCTGTGGAAACACGACTTGTTCCTATTAGTAGAAGGTGAGAGACAGACACTTCCGAGAGCACTGTGAGTCTGAGACAATAAAGCAAGCCTTCAACTAGGAAGTTATAATAGACAGAAAGATCCACTTGAAAGCAAGTGGTATGTAGGGGATAGGGACATGTTGAATCCCCAGCAGCCCCTCACTAATGTCTGCACAGCATGCTTAAAGTGAATAAAATTAGTGACAACTGAGATGACAATGTGGTTGGTGTTACATTAATAAGAACACCTAATTATTCTTCATAAATTATTAATTAAAAAACAAGAGATAGAAGTATAACTGCAAGTTTTTCCAACAGGAAAATTATAGAGTCTGAAATAAGAAAAACAAACTCTGAGATTTCAGAATATGTCACCGCCTAAAGGGGACTAGGAAATAGCAGATAAGAAAGCAGTCTTGGACCTCCCTGTTCTACATAAGTCAGACCACAAAATTTCCCAGGAGAAAGATGCCCTCCTTGCACAGGAGATGATATTCTTATTATCAGAGACTAGTGATCAGGCTGAAAGAGACCCACTCAATAAAACAATTAAACACTTATCTTCTGTCAGCTTTGAGGCCAGTTCCTGGTCTCTGTTCCATGGCTCACTGCACCTACTCAAAACCTCTTCCTCTTGCTATATACATTCTTGGGTTAAAAAGGTAAACACTGGGTCTTTTGGAGCTTACTTTCCTACCTAAAAGATTCTCCCTTATATGTTAAAAAATGAAGATATATGATTTTTTATTGTTAAAATAATAATTACAGTAAACATTATATGGAGATAGTCAGTGTTCTGACCTGCTGTAGGTCACATCCTTGTCGGTGATCTGCTGAAAATCTGCTTTCTCATTAGTGTCCCTTGCCTGATCTCAGAGAGCCCTGCTCTGCATTCTCTGAGTCCTTCAGCACAGAGGTGTTAATTATACCTTGCTTATTTTCTCTGCTCCTCGCCCAGACCCTTACACAAGTCATTTGGTTTTCTCTCTATGGGCCTTATACCAGTGCAGGGCACAATGGGGGCACTTAAGAGCCATTCGATGAACTATTCAACTCTAAGAAGTACAGAAATCCCGTATATGGAAAAATCCATGTAGAATTTTTCACTTGATTTTTTTAAGTATTTTTATTTTATGTGCATTGGTGTTTTGCCTGCATGTGTACCTGTGTGAAGGTGTCAGAACTCCTGACAAGTTGGAGTTACAGGCAACGGTGAGCTGCCATGTGGGTGCGAGGAATTGAACCCGGTTCTCTGGAAGAGCAGCCAGTGTACTTAACCACTGAGCCATCTCTCCAGACCCTCACACTTGGTGATTTTCTTTTAAACTTTCTCATTAGTGTGTCTCTTCCACCCTCAAGACTTTGCAGCTGCTTCAGCCACCGCCCGACTGACAACATTTTCATTCTTCCGGAAAGATGAACCCCGTAGTCTAGCACTTTGTGTCACAATGTGGATTTACAGTTCTATGTAGATATTCCATAGGAATGTCTCACATAAATGAAAAAAATCCTTGGTGGGGATTAAAAAAAAAAGGTAGAGTCTGGAAACAGTCTGGCCAGAGGTGAACCGTCAAACAGTAGACTAGGGCAGGGACTCGGTGTGCAGAGAGGTGTGTGGCAAGCGTTCCTGGCAGCCGCCAAGAAGGCAGCTAGCTGCCCATGTCTGTTCCTTGTCAGAGGAATGCCTGTTTTCCTCTCTTTTCCAGAGGCAGCAAAACTTCCCCTTCAGAAATCAAAGAAAAGAGTTCATTCCTAGTCTCTCCAATTTGAGAATCTGCAGAAGGGATTATTCTTTGAAATATAATTAAATATTCTATTAAAATTACGCTGTCTATTAAAACAATATTCTGACAACTATGGTTAGCGATTGTAGACCTTAAGCAACAGAAGGATCCAGATAGCAAAAAAGTAGTTATTTCATCTCAGTCTTCTTTCACAATAAATTTTTACAGTGTCTCTGTTAGGGTGCTGGGAATACAAGGAAGAATCGGACGTTAGCAAAAGGCTAAAAGACTGGGGGTAGGAGGTAACAAGTAACTTAATGCATAAATACAATATAAAACTGCGAGGCGGGTTCGGGAGGCTCACCCCAGCTGGGCGTCAGCGAAGGCGGTCCTGTCCCCGCTCGCATCCCCGCTGCCCACAGCCGCCTGGCCTGCGGTGGGCAGCGTCCTGCCTGCGTCCCGCAGGGCGCTGCGGAGTGAGCTCCGGGGCCAGGAGGAGCGGGCGGCTCTGCCTTGCGCGCCCAGGAACCGAGTCTGGCTCACGCGCACCGTCTCCTCCAGCAGGTTGCCCGCGCTGTGGCTGGTGCCAGGACGGTGGGAGGGCATCGCGGGGTTGAGCGGGCCACTGTCGAAGACAGCATCGCTGAGTGACCCGCACGCGGGTGGCCTGCGTGCTGCGCCTGCCTGGCGAAGGCCCAGGATCTCTGAGCGTGCATAGCGTGGCAGGGTGAGGCGCCCGCCAGGCACCACGTGGCTCCGCGAGGCAAACTGGTATTCACTGTGACCATAGCGAGCCCTCTCTGGGCTGCTGTCCGGGGAAATCTCTAGCCTCCTGAGAGGCTGCCTCCAGGATCTCTCCTCCACTGACTTCTGGGAACTGTACTGCCGTGTCCCTCTCCCCCAGTGACTTCCATAAGTGGCAGTCATGCCAGCCTGTATACAGAGAAATGAAACATAAATGAGCCATAATGACCAACTTTGGGATTACAATTTAACATGTCAATTTCTTTGAATAAATAACATGAAAGTCAGAACCTTTGGGTTGCCCTGAGCCATATTTATTTGTACTGGGATTTAATACTGTTTAAACTTTTAAACTTTAAGGTCTGTTTTCCATAATATTCAAACAGATTTTCTCAAAAACTGGAAAATGAGATCACTTGAGACAGATAAACACCACCCCCAACAAGTCTGAAATTGTTTTCCTGATAATCTGATCATGTTTATGGGTTATGGTCTCTGATGTCCCACCTTAAGCATGTCATAGTCCCTAGTGACAGGTGATCGCCTTCCAACAAAGTCATTCTCAACCACGTGCAGTTTATAGACATATTCAGGAACACTGCTGGTACGGTGAAGAGTTTCTGAAATTAAGAAGACATTAAAATGATTAGAATACAAATGTACCAATCAACAATTATCAAATGCACGACAATCATTTAAGTTTATATCTAAGTGCTTTAAAAAGCCGTTTGAAAATGTCATTAGGAAGTGACAAACGATCAAAGGTTATCAAAACTTACTGGGTGTTTCCAAGTGCTAGGAGGTCATGCCTGTAATCCCCCAAGTCCCAAAATCTCTCTCTTCTTTATGAGTTGGGGACAGCATGAATGAAATCAATACAAAAACCAACCAAACAAACAAACACCCCAAACAAAACAAAACAAGAAATCCATGGAAAGTACAAAACCAATATAAGTGAGAAGATTTTATGGCAAGCCAAGACTGTTGCAATGCTGACAAGCTCTGTGAATTGCTGGTTGGCTCAAGTTCTCAGTTCCCAACTAGAAGTTCGGTTTCTCAGATCAGAGGTAAGTTCTTTTCCAGGGTAAGTGCTCAGGAATTGCTTGCTGTTCAGAAGGTGCAGGCAATGAATACATTCAAGTTCTACTAGATAAGGGAGTCTGTGTAAACAAGACGGTGGGGTCAGTGTAGTAAAGAGAGCACCAACCAATCTAACACCAGGTTAATAAGGTGCTGGCACTCTGAGCTGTGTAGTTAAGAAATTAACCTCTCTTCTGTGATGACTGTCTGTGAAGTCAGGACGCGGGCCAACTGTTCCACAAACACTTCAGGGGAAAGGCAGGCTTTGTGCTCAGTGATGCATGTCTGTTACATCATGAATTACGCATCTCTGAGGAATGTGGGGTGGACGACAGTAGTACTGTGTCCCTCTCCCGTCTCTTTAGCTTTTTTTTTTTTTTTTGGCATCTGATTCGTAATCTTTTAAAGGAAAAAAAGAGACTTCTAAAACCTAGGTAATGTCTTTTCTATTTTTTATTTTTGTCACGTAGCATTCATTTACACATGTGAGGAAGAAAGACACTCCATTATCCTAAGACTTAAGAGCCTCAAGACATATGCTGCAAACAACAGAACAGTCTCTCTCAATATGATGGAAATGACCGACATACTTTCTTTTCTTTTTTTTTTTTTTTTTGGTTTTTCGAGACAAAGTTTCTCTGTGTAGCCCTGGCTGTCCTGGACTCACTTTATAGACCAGGCTGGCCTCGAACTCACAAAGATCCGCCTGCCTCTGCCTCCCAAGTGCTGGGATTAAAGGCATGCGCCACCACCGCCCGGCTCCCACCGCCCGGCTCCGACATACTTTCTAACAAAGGTTTTAAATGTTAAAATTTGAGACTAATAATATATTCACAAATTCCTTGGAGGCAGAATGAAGATTGTTGACACCAGAAAGCGAAACAGTTTGAATCCATCTGAGTTGTATGTGCGCCTATTTCCTGATGCCAAGCACTGTGTCTGGTTCCTGAAGGGAGGTGTCTACAGGCTTGTAACTGTCGCTTTCAAGACAGTGAAGTATTGGTTAGCCAGAAAATCCTGATTCTAGGAAGCCTTCATTTTCCACAAGGCCTGGCAAGAGTCATGCTGAGCCAAGACAGGAGAGGGAAAGAAGCTTCTCAGAAATCCACTGAAGCCTCTTGCCAGTGAAGAAGGTAGAACCCCACCCCAATTACCAACTCCTTTCTCAGTGAAAGCCTTTCTCTCTTCCCAGCTACCATCTTACAGTTCTCTGGGAATCTCACCAGAAACCCCATTGGCAGGGAAAGGGTGTGTATTAAACCTCGTGTGCAGCCCTGCTTGTTTCTGGCTTTACATTTGCAGATCTTAATTCTATCCAGAGAATCTCTGGAGCCACCTTACTTACGCCAGTTATAAAAAGGGAAAAGAAGAAGGGTAGATAAAAGGCTTCTTAGCAACTTTGTGAGATATAGCTTCAGAGAGCTACCAAAATGGCACAGATAGCTAATGCTGAAACAACAATGATTCCCCCTTGAGGAGCCTGTACCCACACTTGGGTGTCTCACCTCCCATCTTTATGCTTCCATGTGAGCACCTTGATTTATCTCTTAACATTAATTCTCAGGGTAATATTAAAATAATTAAAAAAATAAAATCTCTAACTTTATTTCACATCTGCTATGTCTAAAATTCTTTTTGTGTTCAAGCCACAAATTGAACATGGTGGCTTCTTTTATTATTTGTGTTTTATTATTCTAATTATTTTACTAAACTTAATTCCTCTTCTAACCCTTGTTCCTTCGAACTACCCCAACACTAGGTGGGAGAGAAGGAAGTTTAAAGGGAAAAGGATGGAGTTCTCTTTGAGCTACTTCCTGCTGTTTAGGATGGTTAGATTCTTTGGAGGCAATACTGTATCTCAGTAGTCACAATATCCAGAAGTCCAGCAAACCAGCAAACCAGGAAACAGCAGCAGGAAGAACCAACAGCAGGTAGAACAGCAACCTCCTTCTTCTTTGTAGCATCCCCTCTCCCCTGGGCTCTCGCTTTTTTCTTGTAGTGCTCCCTTCTCCTACGGGCTCTAGCTTTTTTTTTTAAGTCCCACACACCTTTAATCCCAACATCTAGGAAGCAGAGGCACAGGGATCTCTGTGAGTTTGAGGCCATTCTGTTCTATGTAAAGTGTTCCAGGACAGCAAGCACTACACAAGAAGACCGTATTTCAAAAATAAAAGAATGGGAAATGATCCAGCATGGTGGCTTACATTTATCACAACAAGAGACAGTAACAGTGTTTGTCACTTTGAATCTAGCCTGGGGAAACAAACAAGAACATCAGAAATAAAAACAAATAATTAGTCAAGCATTGTTGTGCACCCATTTAACGTCAATGCTCCAGAGGGGCTCTAGCTTTCTATCCCTCCCTCAAGTCCTTCAAAGTTTAAACTTACTCAGCTGGCTAAGGCACTCCCCTGCTAGCTCACAAGGCACAGTTAATAGTTTACACCTGTGGTCTTAACAGAGGCAGTCTCATACCTGGGATTAAACAAAAACATTCTCACAACTGGTTTTTGTTTGTTTGGTTTTTTTAATAAACAAAACTCTTACCACAACAAATGCTAGGATGCCTTGTCTCAAGGTCCTGAAATGATTAGGGGAACTTCTCAGGCTGCTGAGGGAGGCCGAATGTGGAGTTGTGTCTCAGTCCCTTTACTGGTGACACATTGATTGGCCCCTTAATTTTTAGCTTCTAGGACAGAAGGCTTGGAATCTGGACTGAGACTGAGGGAAAGGAATTTCTCAAGTTAAGAGAAGTCTTTTTTTTTTTTTTGGTTTTTCGAGACAGGGTTTCTCTGAATATCTCTGGCTGTCCTGGACTCGCTTTGTAGACCAGGCTGGCCTCGAACTCACAAAGATCCGCCTGCCTCTGCCTCCCAAGTGCTGGGATTAAAGGCGTGCGCCACCACCGCCCGGCTTAAGGACTCTGTCAAGGGCTTGTTCCTGCCTAGGCTAGCTAATCTATCTATCATCAGCTCTGCAATCATGTTTTTCCCTCACTCCCTGGTCCAGTCCACACTGTGGACTACAAGGAAGCAAGCGCAAACGTCCTGCTGGCCTAGGACTGAAGACTAGCAGAACAGATAGAGAGAAACACAAAAGGCTTTGAGCCTTAAGGGTCTGGGGGAGGTATAATGGAGAAAGCTTACATTCCTCCTATCTCCAGAGAAACAGAAACTTCCTATAGAGGCTAGGACAGGATCACAGCTGAGGGATAAGAAACCAGATGTTTTAGTTACTGTTCTATTGCTGTGACGAGACAGACACCCATGTCCAAGACAGTTTATAGAAAAAAATATTTAATTGGAGGCTTTCTCACAGTTTCAGAGGGTGAGACCATGATCACCATGGCAGGAAGCATGGTGATGTCAGGCAGGCATGGCGTTGGAACAGGAGCTGAGTGCTTACAATCTATCCATATGATAGAGGCAGAGAGAACTGGGGAGACTGACTTGGTGTGGGAGTTTGAAACCTCAAAGACTACCCTCAGTGATATATCTCCTCCAATAGGCTACACCTCCTAATCCTTCCCCAAACACTTCCAACAACTAGGGACCAAGCATTCAAATATGAGCCTACAGGGGGCCATTCTCATCCAAACAACTATTCCAGATTTACTGGTTTTTGTTTGTTTTGTTTTGTTTTACAAAGTAATTTAGAGCTGGGTATGGTGGCACATTTGAACCAATGACTTCAAACAACAATACCCAAATATAAATGAAAATACAGTACAATATATTAATTTTATCTTCAAGCAAAGGATTAAAATCAACAAAAGCTATTTTACTGCCGCCCAATGTCATCACTGTTTCTATGTGCCTCCCCTACCACCTGAAGTCGTTTTGTCTGGTCCTCTTTGGAACCATGGTTGTGAGGATTCATGTCTGATTATTGTGGCTGTATTTTTCTTAAGACTCCACAAAGAGATGATAGGTCATTGAGCATTATGGCATGTGTCTGCAGGCTGAATTGGGAGGATTACTTGAGTCCAGAATTTATAGTTCATTCTGGCTCATCGAGGCAATCTTACTTCAAAAGGAAAAAGAATTACTGTCTAGATATTAGTTTGAAGATGGAAGTAGCCTTCACTGAACTGTTCCTGAATCGCCCTTAGGAACGTGAGCCAATAGTGAGGGCGTGGTGGCACATGTGGCAATCACAGCACTTGTAAGGGTGAGGCAAAGACAGGCAGATCTGTGAGTGTGAGGCCAGACTATCTACAGAGTGAGTTCCTAGCCAGCTATCACAAAAGACTGAAAACAAAAAAACACAATCAATCCTTTTTTTGTTGCAGAGCCAGCTGCATTCCTGTGGTGACATGTTCCAAAAGTCTCAGCTGCTCAAGATGTGGAGCAAGGGGATCAGCTTAAGGATTGGAGGCCATCTTTTGTGAAATGGCAAGATCCATTGAAACTTTCAGGTAAAAAACAATCATAATTCTTCAATATGATTTTCTTTTAAATAAGGAATTTTAAGCCATTTATCACTCAGCTTTTCATTGGCTAGGGCCAACCTCTTCTTTCTTTACTGAGCATAATTGGTTTTCCTTCTTTAAATATTGCTTATATGCCAAATGAATTTCCACAGAAAATTTGCATTTTTATGTTTCTCTCTTGCTGAAACCTTCTGTGACTCACAATTATCAAATTCTTTAACTAGCACTCAAAATATCCATCTCCAATATCTGGTAGAAGAGAGGAATGGGGGAAGGCCACCCACAAAGTGACACAATTGAACTGAGTTAACCAGGCAAAGAGAAAGGGGAGGAGGGAGGTGGGAAGGGTAGAAATAACAAGATAAACTGTGTGTTTGCCGAGGAGTGGGGTGGTGCTGACAGGAATGAAGCAAGAGAAGTTGCAGGCATCACACCACAGAGAACCTGGAATGCCATGAGGAAAACACATTCTACTCCGTAGATAGCTGAAACCCAAAGGCATTTAAGAAACAACCAAAGAGAACTTAGAATCTTCCTTCACTTAATAGCTGCATGGAAACTGAGTGAGGCCAGATTAGAGCCTCGGAGGTTCTTATCTCAACGTGGACATTTCCTCCTTGATTAAAGAATCATATCACATACTACACTTCTCAAGCAGTCCTTTGGCGGCACTTGACAAGTTAAATGGCTATTAATTATTTCACTCAGACATCCAAAGCAGCCTACCTACACAAACTCAGTCAGCACGTAATCTTGCAGGTTGACAATCTACCCTATGCATCACCACAGTGAGGTCAGTGGTCTTGTACGTCCTTGTCTTAGGTGGACGATGGTACTCAACTATCACTCCTCCTCTGTGCTTCTGGGCACATGGTGAAGAAGGCACAGCACATGTACAGAACTCTTACTGAGGACTCAGAAAAACTGACATTTTGTTGAGGTTGATTCTATGTTGGGAATAATATATATTTAAGAATCTGTATTACTTTTACCTGTGGTCTTTTGTTACTGTATGATGAATTCATTTTACCTATCAAGAAAAATGTTCATTTGTTTCTATCCTTCAATTTAAAAAATGGCACTCTGGGGCTGAAGAGGTGACTTAATGGTTAAGACCACAGGCGAACCTTCCAGAGGACCCAAGTTTGATTACCAACAGCCACATGGTGATTGACAACTTTCTTTAACTCCAGTCTCAGAGAATCTGGTGCCTCCTGGCCTCCATGGGCACTGTATGCACATGGTGCAGACTTTCACGCAGGAAAAACACACATAAACATGAAACATAAAGAAAATTAAAAATTTTTAAAAATCTTGTAAGATTCAGTAAGCTGATGTGATACTCAGGCTACAATACCATTTAATGCACATGTGTGAGATTTAGGTCTCAAGAAAGTAATGAGTAAGCTTCTAATGTGCAATATTTTTTCTTTGAAATTAGGTAAATAATGAAATTATAGAATTTGGTTATTGAGTCACATACATCTTAAGTTCCATATCAATATTAAAGTTAAACCATCTGAAGATAAAATAAAACAGGCCTTATTTTAATACACGAGAAAAAGTTTTAAAGTTGATATCGAAAAGGATACTACTGTAAGAGAAGGAACCAAGAAGCCAGAAATAGCTAAAATAATCAGTTCTAGTGAATGGCTTTCTGTTGCTATGAGTACGTCACACCAGTACAGGGTGACTGAGAGTGGCTAAGTCCTTTCCCTAAGGTAACACTTGCTCTAAAGAACAGGGCTTTCTCATATCAGATCCTGTGACTCTGGGCATGTGTTTTACAGTTCCACTGATTGGGAAGCATCCTTACCACTCTGCATTTTACCCACAAAAGGATATGTTCCTCTCATTCTAGGAGTGAGATCTTTATTCTTTCTAACCATTGTTTTGTTGGTGTTCTATTTTAAGAGTATAACCAGAAGTTTGTAAAACCAAAACCCTCTCATAAAAAAATGTACTGTACCAAATCTGCTAGTCATGAATGAGAAGTGTCCTGTGGGCTCTCTGAGGTTAACATGGAAGTCACTACACCTTGAGGTGTGAATGATACTTCCCATTCAGAAGAGCATGAACACAACCCTGCCATTGGCTTCTCCTTCCTGCTTCCTTCTACCTACAAACTGACTAATTCTCTCTCTCCAGAATGACTCACTCATGCAATACCCTTTAGCAAAGGATTCTTACAGCATAAAGCTTTATGCTGTTATCTTCAGACAGTTTACCAATGATTTTACATTAAAACTGAACTTCTAGTCTAGTTAAAAAAATCATTAAAAGCTTTTATTTTACTTTTCTGAAAGGGCGAGTCTATTACTGGCAATTGTATATGACAGTTATGAAATAATTTCTCTTTGTAGCATCACCTGTTAATTGCCTTTGTTTTAGGAACAGGGTTTTATGCTATAGCCTAGGCTTCCCTTGAACTCACAGCAATCCTCCTGCCTCAGTCTCCTGAGTGCTGTGATTAAGAGCAAGAGCCCCCACACTTGGCTTTCGTTAAAGCCCAGAATGAATCTGTGTTCCTTTCTCCAGAGTCCACTCTGATCTCCAGTACTCAAAGTAGCTTCACCAGGAAAGCATGTGAGTAGATAGTGTGGATCAAGTTTTATGGTAGATTTTCAAAGACCTGGTAAAATGACTGCAATATTGTTCACTGTGTGTTATAAGCACCACATACTACAATTGAAAACTGACGTTTCTTCCTATTCAGGTAATCTAAAGAAAGGATGACAATGTAATAAGTAAAACAGTGTTTTACACTATAATAAATTGCTTTCTTTGTTCTTTCTTTGCCAATCTTAACTGTTTTATCCTGACTTTTATGAGAATATTTTAAAATTTGATACAATATATACATATTTTATAATGCAGCCACACACCTTTGAACCTAATCCCACCTAAGAGATAAAACTGACTTTAAAATATTCAGTTTAAAATGGTACCAAAACTCAGTGAGTGATTTACAGTGAAAAACTTCTAAGAAAGAAATGGAGTGTTAAAGAGCCTTACAAGGTATTAACCACAAATCTGCTACGTTTATCTCAGCTCTTTCTGCAGACTATCTGCTGCTTCATCCTTTCTGGTATGTCAACAATCCAGAATTCTCCAGGGCACTGGAGACAAGAGCAGTAACGTCAGGGTCACTCTTTTTCAGATCAGCACTGTTTCAGCCACTGCTCGTATTTCAGCCCTAAAGGCAGGACACGAAGAAAAGGAAAATATAAAATACACCCACGTAGAGACCCAAACCCTTTCAAAGTGCTTCAATTAAACAACAGACAGGAATCACTCATGCCACTGCTCCACCACATATCGATGCTGTTTCCTTGAAGCTGACTCCCTTCAGAGTAGGGGCCTGCTACCTTACCCGAGCCTAGGCTGCACTCTGTGTGAGCTGCCAAAGAGCTTTGCTATAATCAAAAATAGTTCCGGGGCTTTATCCCTTAATTGGAAGAGCCACTCAATTGAGTAGAAGTACCAAGGCTGGGCCTTTGTTCTACCATGTCATCTTGGCTACTATGGAATATTCTTGCTCATCTCCAACTACCTCCCATGTACAATCCTAATGAATTTTTGAGATTTACAAATCTCAGTTTCAGTGTGTGGGGGGGGGGGGGGGGGGGGGGGGGGGTCATGCTACTATCACAGTTCCTCCAAAGAGATTTTCAAAATTATCTTCAGCTGGAATAATTTAACACTCACACACTCTGCAACACCCTTGCTGTTCTCTGGTTACTTATGGCTTTTTCATTCAGGTCTGCATTTCTTTGGGTTTAACCTTGATATAGAGCACACCAAATGTGTGTTTAATTCAGCATCTGAACCACGCTGTGAGAAAACAAACACATTAGGTGGCAGTGTTGAATTCATGAAACAGCTCCTGTATTTATTTTGTAGGGGGGAGAGAACAATTTTGTAGTGTTTGGACCAAACATCCCACAACTGTTGCTAGATACCTCCCACTTGGAAAGGATCTCCTTATCTATCTCATCTACCTTTCCATTTAAGGATATAATGAAGTGGAAGTACATGAGCTTGTAGAAGACTGTTTGCCATATGACAGACGCTTAGCAAAGCTCCCTCTTCCTTCTGCCCACACTGACCCCCCCCCCCAATTTGTTTACTGGTTGACGCCTGCTTATTCTTCTTGGCTAGCCACTCCTACAGGATAAGAGAGAATCTTTAATGTGCACTGTGGCCCCTAAACAAAGGAGGCTGCTTTGGTTCCTGGTTATCACTGGGCATGAGGGTGTTCAGACTGCAGTGGCACTACTAGCCAAATAGTGACCTTAGCCAGACTCCTAACCCTACATTTTGGTTCATCTTCTCCTCAGGGACCAAGGCAATTCTTTCTTGCGTAAAACTTCCCATCCTCTCAGAACTTCCTCAGTTTTACTTAGAGGAAAAGGAGGAGTCACAGGGAAGCTTGAGGAATCTCATTTTGTGTTAGTAATCAAAACACTTAATGCCATAAATAATGATCAGTTTAAAAGTCCAGATTTTGGCGTTTAAATATTACCTCGTCCGCTTTCATTCTGGAGTCTGAGTGTTATTTGTTTAGTTCCTTATCTCTAAACTTGGATCCCCGGAAAATCCAGGTGGTTCATGCCTATAATTCTAGCATGTGGGAAGACAGAGGCAGGAAGTTTGAGTTCTATCTCCAAATATATATACACACACATATATATGTATGTATATATATTAAAAGCAAAGGAAAGAGAAAGAAAAAAAGGACAACCCCCCAGCCCCACCAAAACTCACCCTAGTTTTTAAAACATAATATAAAGTGCAAACCACATGTCCTAATTAGGGACATTACAGGCATGAGCTTACAATCATTAAATATCTCTTTACTTTTCAAGTATGCAAACAACTACTGCCTTAACCTTTAGACAAAATGAAAAGAGAGTGCAGCCTCCCAGACTCTGCTGTTGGAAATCCACAGGCTGGCACGCAAGCATTAGTAACCACATTTGCCAGCACTTGTAATGATCTTTCTGATCAACCACACTTCTGCCAACTAGTCTATGTACTAGGGATTTTATTTTATTTTATTTTATTTTATTTTATTTTATATATATTTTTTGACGAGAGCAGTTCTGCACTCACGCTTTTGTGGGTTCCGGTGCTGGTGTGTGGGTGTGAGGTGGGCAGGCGGGGCTACCTTCAGCCCCAGCCCGGCCAAAGTCTCCTTCCTCCTTATCCTCCCGCAGGGTGTTGAGGTGGCTCCGAGGCCCAACGCCAACCAGCCCAGTTTGTTCAGTAGCAGACCAAACACTCACTGCAGATACTGAGTGAATCGCTCCTAAGTACCTGGGCGAGGTAGTCCTACTTTAATTTAGAGGATGTAGGAGCCGCAGGGCTTTTAAGGTTTCTTTCTAAAAATATTTATGGAGAACCGTGAACTCTAAAACATCTAAATAAAAGCCAAAAGCGCCTTCTTACAGAAACACAATCACGCAAACCGAAAGTCTGCATGCAATTTCAAAGCGCTTTTAGAATCCGAGGGTTTGGACAGGGAGCGGAGGCGAAGGGGTGAAACGGACTGAATTCACCAATGCAGACAATCGTGTAATTAACATACGAACAGGGTACACCTGAACCAAAGGTTATAAGAAAAAAGAGCTTTTCCGCTCAGTAAAGCGGCTAGCCGAGAGGCGTAGCGAGCCTAATAAAAGGGAAGGTGAGCAACAGGTGGGCGGCGGACCCGGGTCTCCACCGCCCAGAGCGGCGACTCGCGCGCGCGCGCGCGCGGCGGGTGGGGCTCGACTCACCGCTAGCCGCAGAGCTCCTGCCCCGGCGAGCCAGAGTCTGCTGCACCTGCTCCTGGATCCGCTGGCTCCGGGCTGCCGCGTCGCCGCGGCCGCTGCTGCCCGCCAGCCTCAGCCTGGCCTCGGAAGGCAGCGCCAGGCTGGAGCTGTCCAGGTGTCCCAGGACCTGCTGGCCCAGCACGGTCCGGATGTAGCCACACTCGGCCAGTGAGCCCGGGACGGCCATCGCGTCGGCGCGGTGACCAGGGAGGGACTGCCAGGACAGGTCGGCTGACCGCGGAGGCAGAGGCGGAGGCGGAGGCGGAGGCGGAGGCGGAGGCGGGGGACCCGCCGCAAGTCCCGCCCCGCCCCGCCCCTCAAGGACCCCGGCCCGCAGGGGACAGGGGCGTGGCTCTGGCAAAGCAGGCGCGCTTCGGCCTGGGGCGAGCACGTCCTCCGAGGCCCCACGTACACGGTGCTCGCGAAGGATTGTGGGAGGAGCTGCCCTTAGGACAGGTGCAGCTGGGAACCTCTCCTCGCGCAGTGAGTGGCACGTCTAGTTAATTGAGCTCAGTTACACTGTTGCAAATGGTCACAGACGATGAAAGAAAGGTGCTTGAAATGGAAGTCTTCAAAGTCTTTTTAAATCCTGAGTACAACTCCAGGACGACGTGCTTTTTGCACAGATGGAGTCTCAGAAACATATGTTCTCCCTTAGTGAAAGCCTCTGCTGGCTCTTGCAAATACACAAATTGTACCCAGTGCGCTCTTTGTCCACCCACTTCCTGCTTAAGGAACATGCCCACACAGTGAAACTCCAATAAGAGAAGAGATGACTTTTAATGTGCTTTTTAATAGCTCTTCTAACGTTGATTAAGTCCTCTTTATGACAGGCTCTTTGTAGGGAAATGCATGGAAGAGGCCTCTCACTTTAAATCTTCCGCAGCTTGACTTTATCATGCTATTATACTTCATGCGGTTGAGTACTGAGAACGTAAGAGCTAAGCTCAACAGAAGGCGCGTTAACCTTAAAGTTAACAATCAACACCACTCTTCAGATACCGGTATTTAGACTCGGAAGAAGAAAAGAAAAACATCTGTGTTTGGCATCAAGTGAGATCTTTGCTTTGGGTTTGTACCTTTGTTGGAATGACTAGAGAACACAGCCTCTCTCCTTCCCAGGATCCTGTGTTACAATTAATGTACAGCTATGTGGCTTCCTGTTTTACCTGAACATCAGAGGAGTGAAGAGGAAATCAGGGACTAGTCACTCTTTCTCAACAGACCACATGGTCAAAGGTCATGCAGGCTCTGGAAGTGGGAGCTATGAGGACAGCAGGTCTTGGAAGCCATTGGGCCAGTCTTCAAGTAAATTGTACCTGAAAGCTCGGTTTGCCCAGCCAGGTGTAAATGTGCGATTGTTTGAGATGCTGAGATTTAACTGAAAACAAGCATGAGCTTGAAGGTTATGAAGGTTAAGTTACAACACCAAATCCCATCGCAGGCCTCCCTGCCCCCCAAACTTCTCTACCTTCTCCCCACTCCTAGCTCCTGCTGAAAGTCCCAGGTCTGTTGCTTTAAAAAATGACCACAGCCCCTACTTCTACAAGGCCAGGAGGTGCATTTCCTGGCTTCTGTGCCCAGAGAACTGGCCTTCTTCAACACGAGACTGGCAAGTAATTTCTCTCATTTATTTTAGGAGGTGTAACTTCACTTTCCTGTTTTCTATCAAATCACTTTTTAAAAGTGCTCTTGGAATTGGTTATCCTATTATGTAGGTTACAATAAATGAAGACATCTTGTTACTGGTAGTTGGGTGGCTTGATAAGGAAAGACCATTAGAAATAGAGCTTATGAGGGAAGGAGGATAGACATCCAGTGTTAGTTTAGCCTTTGCAGGTGGTGTGCCATAAGCAATGTTCTATGTATTTTTACATTTCCCTTCTCTTGTCTGTAAATGGGAGCAACAAATGTACCTACATATGGTGTTGCCGTGATCACTAAAGGAAGAGTTGTACATAAGAAGTGATCAACAGCCCTTAGGAGTTCATTCTGGGTTCTCTGACTTTCTTCAAGTCTCTCTCACAGATCACCATCTTACTTAAATGTTACCTTTTCACAAGCACGCATGCATGAGCATTGGCACACCCCCACACATGTGCGCACACATGCACATGCGTGTGTGCGAGGGCACACGTGTACACACACACACACACACACACACACACACACACACACACATGCATATACTGTTTCTCCTCTCTGCACATTTTTTCCCATAGCTCTTATCTTCATCAAGTCTTCTGGTTATTTGATATTTGAGTGTTTGGTTCCTAATTAGTGGAACGATTTGGGAAGGATTAGGAAGTGTGGGCTTGTTAGAGGAGGTGTATCATTGGGGGTGGGCTTTGAGATTTCAAAGCCCCCACCTGGCCCAGTCTCTCTCTCTCTGCCTGAAGCTTGTGGATTAGGTGAGATCTTAGCTGGTTCTTCAGAACCTGTCTACCTACTGCCATGCTCCCTGCCATGATGATTATGGACTAGCTCTCTGAAAGTGTAAGCCAGCCCACAATTGAATGCTTTCTTTTAAAAGTTGCCTTGCTTGTGGAGTTGTCTCACAGTAATAGAAGAGTGAGTAAGGTAGAAATACTTCGTGCTTCATTTGTTAATTACTTCCTTACTGGAAATACGTTCTGAAAAAGCAGGTATTTTCTTTTGCCCACTGCTGTTCTCCAGGATCATGTAAGTAGGTCTACATCAAATGAGTGGAACAAGCACCAGAACATCCATCCAGTCCTTTACATGGCACATATTAAGTATGCAGAACTGTTGAGGGAAGGTCTAATATTGTTTCTGATACATTGATTCAATGCTGAGATCTGGTTACCGCCCCTTCTGAGGCATTCTCCTGATTGGTTAATAAAAGTCACTTATGGCCAATTAGCTGGGCAGAAAGAGTATAGGAAGGCAGGACTTCCTCAGATCAGCACAGGAACTCGGCACACACAGAGACTCTCTCTCCTTTTCCGCCAGGAGACACAGAAGGAGACAGACATCTGGAGAAGTCTGGAAGGTACTCACAGGCACATGTTGGTTTGGGGTTAACTTAGAGTAGCTAATTGAGAGTCTGTCCAGCTAAGGGCTAAGTGCTAAAATATTAAAAGGTCTTGGTGTGTTTAATTATTGGGGAAAAGACTGGGCGGCTTATAGGCCCTCAGTCCAAGCAGTCCGGGCTGTTGGATTCCCAGACTCCCCTTGAGCCCAGGAGAATCTCCTGCCAAGCCACCGGTAATTCTACTGGCCTAACATAACAACTTATATTAATTAACAGAGTTTAGGTTATAGGTGGTGTAGGCCATCTTTGGTCCTGGGGCTCTTTCTCCAGGATAAGTTAGGCAACCGGTTAAGGCACTCAGGCCAGGCCGCCTGCTCCTCTGCCAAGCCACCAGCTACTCTGCTGTCCTAATATTACAGTTTATACTTACTAATAACTACATTAAATAATTAATTTGCAGTTTTCACAAAACTGTTAGTGTAATTGTTTATGTTTCTTGTAGTAACTTGCTGCATAAAGTCACATTAACATCAATGTGACCTATTAACTTTTTTTTTGTTTTTTTTTTGAGACAGGGTTTCTCTGTGTATCCATGGCTGTCCTGGACTTGCTCTGTAGTGGTGTGGTGTAGGTGGCCTTGAACTCACAGAGATCCCCCTGCCTCTGCCTCCTGAGTGCTGGCATTAAAGGTGGCTTGTGCCACCATGCCCAGCCTGACTCATTAGCTTTTTAATCATCTGTAGAGGTAAAAAATAAACTAAACCAAGATAATGTTTTTCAATTTGAATACTCCCAAAACTGAGGGATTCAGTGAAACAGTCTCCTTGAAACTACTACAAGCACAGTAGCTTCTGGGAAGTACGTTTGAAAGTGAAAATTTGCTTCAGGAGCAAGGGCTTAAAGATAGAGAGGAAGTGTTCAGACTCCCGCGCAGGGAACTGAACCGTAGTGTAGCTATTCCTATATCCTAACATAGTGCAGGCCTATTCTGCCCTATTCTCTTTGCTGGGAAAAGGCTATTGACTTCCTAAATTATGAGCAAGCTCTGATTTAACTAACTGTTGAAGGTAACATCTTCCCAACAAATCAAAGCATGGGAACAAAACACTATGAGTCCTTTTTGATGCCTAGCTCTTCTGTGATCTGTTATCTTTTACTGTTTAGGTTTAGTTTAGAAAACTTGTCTTTTTCTCCTGACTTTCAACAAAATATGATTTTAAAGAAGTAACCCACGGAGATGTTGAAGTGACATGTGACAGATGGCCAGATACAGTCCTTGGGTACAGTCCTGTCCTGGTTTGGTTTTTATGAACATGACAGAAACTGGACTTGCTAGGACGAGGAACCTCAGTTGAGAAAATGCCTCCATCGGATCATTTGTAGGCAGCCAGTAGGGCTGATCAATCAGCATAGGAAGGCCCAGCAGACTATGGATGGTGTTGTCCTTGGGCAGTTGCTTCTATGTGGTATAAGAAAGCAGGCTGAACAAGCCAGTAAGCAGCATTCCTCCATGGGTTTTGCTTTAGTTCCTGCCTTCAGATTCCTGCTTGAGTTCCTGTCCTGACCCATGATGGACTACAATCTTTAATGTGAAATAAACCCTTTTCTCCATGAGTTGTTTTTATTGCAGCAATAGAAAGATAACTAAGGCAAGGCCCTTTTGCTGTGAACCTGTAATAAGAATTCAGGAATTCTTGAGCTTACAACTTGCATTTTAATCTGAATTACACCTAATTTACTTATTATATTCCTATTTCTTTTTTTAAGATTTATTTATTATGTACACAGTGTTCTGTCCACAGGTATATCTGCAGGCTGGAAGAGGGCACCAGATTTCATTATGGATGGTTGTGAGCCTCCATGTGGTTGCTGGGAATTGAACTCATGACCTCTGGAAGAGCAGCCAGTGCTCTTAACTGCTGAGCCATCTCTCCAGCCCTATATTCCTATTTCTAACAACAACAAAAAAAATAGTCGGGCGGTGGTGTGCATGCCTTTAATCCCAGCACTTGGGAGGCAGAGGCAGGCAGATCTCTGAGTTCGAGGCCAGCCTGGTCTACAAAATCGAGTCCAGGACAGCCAGGGCTCTATTACACAGAGAAACCTTGCCTTAAAAAACAGAAACAAGGGGCTGGAGAGATGGCTCAGCAGTTAAGAGCACTGGCTGTTCTTCCAAAGGACCCAAGTTTGTAGGGGCTGATAGGTTAATATAAGTTAGATTTAGTGAATAT
>CAJQZJ010032158.1:3243676-3274255 GCA_907164525.1 Lophiomys imhausi
TAGTAATAAATAAGTGTTAAATAATAACATAAAAGTTCGGTTACACAAGTTCAAATCCCAGGGACCACATGGCAGTTCACAGCTGTCTAATTGCCGGGTGTGGTGGCACACGCCTTTAATCCCAGTACTCAGGAGGCAGAGGCAGGTGGATCTCTGGGAGTTCAAGGCCAGCCTGGTCTACAAAGTGAGTCCAGGACAGCCAGGTGTCGCGTCCCTCTTGACCGGCAAGAACGACGCAACTCGCAAAAGCTTTTCTCAAGCAGTTTATTCAGGTCCCTTGAAAACAGTCTTCCGAATAAGGGACAGGCAGACCCAACCCACAGGCTAAATACTAAATGAACAGCCAATCAAGTAAAGCCACGTAGTGCTATCTTAGAGGCCCACGTATGCGGAAGCAAGCCAGATCAGCGGTCTTTGCCAAATATGGACTTGTTTACCACTGAGAGCGCTCACCGTCGGGCTGGTGGAAGGCGGAGACCAGCGCCATCTTTAAGGCGCGGCACGTCGCAGCTCTCTACAGCCAGGGATACACAGAGAAACCCTGTCTTGAAAAACCAAAAAAAAAAAAAAAAGTGAACAAAAAACAAAAAAGTTTAACCCAGGGTCACTTTGAGCTAGCTATGTAGCCATGGAAGACTATTGTACCTAGGATTCAATCCCCTGCCTTATGCATGCTATCAGCTAAGCTTCATCCCAAGTGCATGATTTACATACACTGAAGCACTTATCTGTCATTGTTTTCAATTATATACCTAGGTTTTCTTTTTTTTTTTTTTTTTTTGGTTTTTCGAGACAGGGTTTCTCTGAATATCTCTGGCTGTCCTGGACTCGCTTTGTAGACCAGGCTGGCCTCGAACTCACAGAGATCCGCCTGCCTCTGCCTCCCAAGTGCTGGGATTAAAGGCGTGCGCCACCACCGCCCGGCTAGGTTTTCTTAAAGTGACTTTTATATAGTAAAAATTCAGAAAGTTAATTAGGAGACTAAATATATCATGTCTTTATGTTCCTGTGTGTACATTTGGGTGCAAGTACTCATTGTGTATATGTGTGTGTGTGGAGGTCAGAGGTCATCACCATTAGGTATCTTCCTTAATCCACTTACAGGTTATTATTTAGCACAGGTTCTCTAATGCTAGCTGGAACTCCCCTGAGTACAATGTGTAGTCAGCAATTCCTAGGGATTGCCCCGCTTTCTGCTTCCCACAGTACTGGGATTGCACACAAGCACTTATGATATTTTTGGACTTCAAACATTTCCTCTAGTCATGTCCCATAGACTTGTAAAAGCAGAATATGTGGGTTCAGATAATTCCCTTCTGGACAGATGACCACAATTGCTGCAGTAAGGTTGTAAGATCCTTGGGCAGAGAAGTTGAGTCAATGTGGTTGAAATTGTGGTCTACACTTTATAACTTAATATAATCATGCTTGGAGAAACAAACATATTCTAAGGCACTTTCCTTTGGTGATCAGATTATTAAAAATGGTCATCAAAGAAAGTGGAATTTTCCTCCCAAAGAATCTCATGTTGGGAAGGGAAAGGCTGAAACCTAATGCTTGGACAGAGGAGAAACTTGTCTGTTGAAAAGATATTTCACAGAGTTCTGAAAGTTTGTTCTGCCACTGTTAGTGTAACTTTATATAATTGTGTTAGTTTCACAGTTTACCTCTTAACTTGGCTATCAGCCAAATAATTGAAACTATTATTTGTTAAACAGGCTTCTCAGCACAAAAACTGAGCAGTTATTACTCTATTCTTAACCCACTAAGCTAATCTGGCTTCCCCATAGGGTCAGTCTCAGAGATACTTGCACTTTTCGGCTTTGCTGCTTTAGCTGAATCCCTCTTCCTCTCTCCTGCCTCTGCCTCTTGCTGAATCCCCTTCCCTCCTCTCCCTAACCTTTTCTCCTCTGGAAGGCAGGAAGTCCAGCCCTATTCTCTTCCCTGCTCAGTGATTGGCTGTAAGCTGCTTTATTGGCATTTCAGGGGACAACTGGGGAGCAGAATTTACATAACATAGAGACATGAGCTCGCAGAACAAAGACTGAAACCAGATGTGTGGAGTACAGAAGTCAACATTTGAATTACACAATAACCTTATGCCTACATGCCACCTTCAGTAATGGTCATGCACACAGGGACCCTGACTGCTTAGCTGTTTTACCCCTTTTCTTGCCTTGTACTTAAAACTAAATCTCATGTCAGGATCCTGAAGGTGGACTTGGAACAAGGAGTCACTGTTAATTCCTCTTCCAAGTGTGGCCATAAGCTGTAACTCTAACTTCTCCGCTTTCCACTCTTGCCTGTCTTCTGAATTGGAATATTGAGGAAGAGTAGTAGACTACTGTGTTTAGTTAGGGCCATCAGGTCCCAGGAGGCTCTGACCTTAACCACTCCACTAACACTACCACAGACATAACTAATATTAATCCATAAATAGTAGATTCATTGTAACCTCTCTCCTTAAGTCAACTTGTCCATTTGTCTGAGGTTCAGGTGACCAAAGGTTTCTGAAGAAGGCAGACTAGCCTGACACAAAAAATGTCTATTGACTTCCAAGTTCATGAAGTCATAGAAACTCAGTGGTAGTGGTTGTTTTTAATAACTTAAATTTTTAATTTAATTTTTATTATTTATTTATTTATTTAGGTTTTTCGAGACAGGGTTTCTCTGTGTAATAGCCCTGGCTGTCCTGGAACTCACTCTGTAGACCAGGCTAGCCTCGAACTCACAGAGATCCTCCTGCCTCTGCCTCCCAAGTGCTGGGATAAAAGGAGTGCATCACCACTCCTGGCTTATAACTTTATTTTTATGACCTCAGTTTCATGTATTTTCTTTTTTTTTTTTTTTGGTTTTTTTTTTTGGTTTTTCGAGACAGAGTTTCTCTGTGTATCCTTGGCTGTCCTGGACTCACTTTGTAGACCAGGCTGGCCTCGAACTCACAAAGATCCGCCTGCCTCTGCCTCCCAAGTGCTGGGATTAAAGGCGTGCGCCACCACCGCCCGGCTCATGTATTTTCTTAAGAATACTGTACTACACATATTTTTTAGTTGTTTGGAAGATATTAGTTATTTTAAGTATAAATATATATTAATTTACAATCAAACTATTTGTATTTTAAATCTGTCTTCTCAAGCCAGGCATGGTAGCTATGGTATTCTAAACAAGTAATATATGTAGGAATGGGAAGAAATATGATAGTCACTGAGGTGGAATAAAAAGACAAGGAAAATATGGGGATATGGGAAGGGAAAGGAACCTTTCACCATGGAGTCAAGTGATACCTCTTCCAGTTGAGAAGCAAGAATCCCCCCACAAATAACACTTTCTGTAAAGGTTGTAGACATAGAGATATTATTTGTTTCATACATAGATATTTTATGCTAAAATACCAGTGAATGAGCCCTAAGAACTGTGCAAGTTAGTTTTATGTCAACTTGGCAGAAGCTAAAGTCATCTGAGAGGAGGGACCTCAACTGAGAAAATCCTTCCGTAAGATCCAACTGTAAACATTTTCTCAATCAGTGATCAGTGCAGGGGGATCCAGCCCATGGTGGATAGTGCCATCCCTGGGCTGGTGGTCCTGGCTTCTATAAGAAGGCAGGCTGAGCAAGCCATGAGGAGCAAGCCAGTTAGCAGCTGCCCTCCACTGCCTCTGCATCGGCTCCTGCCTCCAGTTCCTGCCTTGTGTGAGCTCCTATCCTGACTGCCTTCCCTGAAAAGTGGTATGGAAGTAGAAGCTAAATAAACCCTTTCTGCTTCAACTTGCTTTTTATTATGGTGTTTTATCACAGCAATGGTAACCCTAAGGCATTGACCAATGTCAATAGTTATGACCTTGGATCGAGCCTCATTCCTGTCCAGTCATTTTCTGGGAATCTAAAACAAGACTATTAACTTAGTTTTCAGTGAAGTTCTCTGACCATCCTCACACCTCATTTACAGCTTCAGATCATCAACTGTGACCATGAAGGTTTCCTCACGAAGCACCATTTAGGTTCCTTGGGAACCCTGTGGAAACAATAGCTTAGACTTTACAATAATATAATTGTATTTTAATTATATTATAATAATACAATAAATATAGTTATTGTAAAGGCCATGAAGTGTGGTTCTCTCTTAGAGAAGCCTACATAAGCTTTCTTTTTTCTTTTTCTTTTTTGGTTTTTCAAGACAGGGTTTCTCTGTGTAGCCCTGCCTGTCCTGGACTCACTTTGTAGAGCAGGCTGGCCTCGAACGCACAAAGATCCACCTGCCTCTGCCTCCTGTCTTGAGAAACCTAAATACATAAATAATAAAAATTAAATTTAAAAATTAAGTTATTTAAAAGTGCCGAGATTAAAGGAGTGTGCCACCACCGCCTGGCTTACATAAGCTTTCTAATCTTCTTTCTGAGTACCTTTCTTTCTCTTGATTTTTGTTATTAAAATATATAGTAAAATATATTTTTCAAACTTTTCTTTTTATTACGTTTATTCACTTCTTTATTTATTTGCATGGATGTGTGCGTGGATTCTTGTGGTGGTTTGAATCAGAATGGCCCCCATAGGCCATTATATATGAATGCTTGATGACCAATTGATGGGACTGAGGGTGGGCTTTGAGGTTTAAAAATTTCACATATTCCCAGTTAGATTTCTCTCTTTGCTTTGTGGTTGTTGTCTGAATATGTAAGTTCTCAGCTGCAGCTCCAGCACCATGCCTGCTACTTGCTGCCATGGTCCCTGCCATGATGGTGATCATGGACAACCCTCTGAAATGATAAGCCCCAATTAAGTGTTCTCTTTTATAAGCTTCCCTAGTCACGTTGTCTCCTCAGTAGGAAATAGAAAAGTAACTAGATAATCCTAAAATCGGAAAAGCACCTACTATTGTACTTTACTCTCTCTGATGCTGATGGCCTCGTGTGGGGAACCTGCTGCTCTTTCCTTAGCACGATGTTGCCAGTGTGCCTTCCTTCTTTGTGGGGATATAATCTCTCCAATTCTGTATTGTCACTACATAAGGAAGAGACTTCTATTACCTTCAAGGCTGTGCTGGTTAGTTTTTGTCAACTTGACACAAGGTAGAGTCATCTGAGAACCTCAACTGAAAAAAAAATGCCTTCATCAGATTAGCCAATAGATGATTCTGTAGGACATTTTCTTGATTACTGAGTGATGTAGGAAGGACCTAGCCACTGTGGGGGTTCCATCTCTGGGCAGGTGGTCCTGGGAGGTACAAAATGTAGCCAAATATGAGCCTGAGGAGCAAGCTGTAGAGGGCACAAGGGCCTTGTGCTCACAGATAAGCACTAGGGAAACCAGGAATGTTAACTATGCAGGATTGTCTCTTCAATGGAGGAGCTGCATAACCTGTTTTCTGCCCAGAAGGCTGGGAATGGAGTGATTAACAGCCTGGTGGCTGTCTGTAAGGCCAGACCACACCTGACTCCCTCAGACTTCTATGTTTATCTCAGCCATTCTCTCCAGGTCCTCATCTTGAGCATTGTTTCTCAGTCTACAGAATCCATCTTTGAGATCACATGTACTTTGGAAGAGTTTTGATCTGGTCATGCCTTAAGCTGTATTGTACACACAGAATTGAGCTAATTGTCACCAGGAGACTTTTTTCCCCCAAAATTGTACTGTACTTAAATATGCCTAAAATAAACTGTCAGACTTTAGAAGCTTGAACCAACACCAGCTACTGAATTGTGTTGAATTGGACTTCCTTCTTGTCTCACATGCCTGGTTCCTGCCAGCCTTGTTGCTGCAGAGACCCCACCCCCCCAAGCATGCCAGCCAGGAGTAAGCAGCAGTCCCCAGTACATTTTATGTCGGTTCCTGCCTCTAGGTCTCTGCCTTGATTTTCTGCTCTAGCTTACTTTAATACACTATAATGGGGAAGTGTAAACCAAGTAAATTCTTTCTATCCCAAGTTTATCACAGCTATAGAAAAGCAAACCGGGAAAAAAGTCAAAACAGATTTACTCCATGTGTTCTCATCTCACAGCAGGTTATAGCCTGGCTGCTATTTGCATCAATGTCTTTAAACTTTGTACTGTCTTATTCAGGGTGAAGATGTCCCTAGAGATGCCTAGAGGGAAAAACAGGCAGTAGAGCTTTGGAAAGTGTCCCATGCCCAGTTAATGGCTACATGAGTAGGCTTATGGCATCTGATCCAGGAAAGAGACTCAGCTTCAGTTATCCTAGATGTGTGAGTTTGAATTTGGATAACCTCATAAGCTCCTATGTTTAAATACTTGGTTCCCAGTTGGTGGAACTGTTTGAGACGGATGTGTGCCCTTGTTAGAAGAACTGTGTCACTAGGGGTAGGTTTGAAGTTTCAAAATACTTGCAATATTCCCATGTCTCTTTCTCTGCCTTGTGGTTGTATCTCAAAATATTAGTTCTCAACTATTCTTTTGCTGCACCATCATGAATTCTCACCTACTAACACAATGAGCCACAAATAACTATTTCTTCTATAAGTTGTCTTGGTCATGGTGTTTTATCATAGTAATAGAAAGGTAACTAAGACACCATGTTTATCCTGGACAGAGTGGTGGTGTCTCCCTAGGTAGAGACTCATTGTGAGAATCCCAAGTCATTTTCTTTCTTCTTTTAGATATACAAGTCAGCACTGAGAATATAGCTTGGTCTCACTACAAATTAGAAAATAAAAAGTTTTGACCTGGGGCTGGGCATATGGCTTGGTGAGAGCACTAGCTGCTCTTCTAGAGGACCAAGGTTCAACTCCAAGCCTATGACAGCTTACAAACATCTGTAACTCCAATTGCAGAAGATCTGACACACTCTGCTGGGCACCAGGCATGCATATGGCGCAGAGACATACAGGTAGGCAAGATGCTCACACACATGAAATTTAAAAACATTAAAAGAGCTTTAATTTAAAGTGACTTCGAGGAAGGCATTTCTACCCTCTGCTGTTTCCCTCATAAGATAGAAGTCTCAAGAGCACCTGACAAGCTTCTGCTGCTTCTCTGTCACTGAGCCTCCTGATACTTCAGGTAGATAGAGATGAAAGCTTTATACCTCACGGGGCATTATAATTTGGTTGCATCTTGATCTAGTTTAACTGAGTCACCTCTATTCATTATAATTATTTTCATGTAACTATCTTTTTGTACCAATTTGTATCCTAAGAAAAAACAGTAACAAAATGCGTGGCCATTTCAGCTTTATATATTTGTCAAAAACACTACTCCTCCTCTCCCCCAACCCCTGTCCTTGCTATATGTAAATGTCTTTAATTTTCCCCACTTCCACTCTGTTGTCTTTCTCACAGGGCTGTGGTGGTGCACACCTTTAATCCCAACATTCAGGAGACAGAGGCAGACAGATCTCTATGAGTTCAAGGCCAGCCTGATCTACAAAGTGAGTCCAGGAAAGCCAGGACTACATAGAGAAACCCTGTATCAAAAAAACAAAACATCTTTTTTTTTCCCTCTTCTCATGGTTACCTTTGCATTAACTTGCCTTCTAATGACATAAATTTTTATCTACAAACACATATCGAACAATTAGAATCTAAGATGTGTATAGGACAGAGAAGATACAATATGTATCATTTTGAGACTAGCTTCCAACTGTTTTCCTGCAAATTTCATTTTTTTTGACCAGTAAATAAAATCCCACCTCATTTATATATCACATATTCATTATCAGTTTATCTATTGGTGGATAGGCCATATATTAGTTACTTTTCTATTGCTTTGATAAAACACTACAACCAAGACAACTTCTATAAGAAAATATTTAATTGGGCTCATGGTTCCAGAGGGTTAGAGCCCATGATAATACCAGGAACAGCCTAGCATTCACACCTTGAGCCACAAGCAGGAAGCAGAGAGCACACCAGGAATTGTGTGACTCTTTTTGTCTTAGTGTGGGCTTTATTGCTGTGAAGAGACACCGTGACCAAGGCAACCCTTATAAAGAAAAACATTTAATTGGGACTGGCTTACAGTTCAGAGCTTTAGTCCCATTATCATCATGGCAAGAAGCTTGGAGGCATGCAGGCAGACATGGTGCTGGAGTAGGAGCTGAGAGTTCTACATCTTGATCTGCAGGCAGCAAAGAGAAGACTGTTTACCACAGTGATGTACCTTGAGCATATGTGACCTGAAAGCCCCACCTCCACAATGACTCTTCCAAATAACAAGGCCACACCTTCTTCAATTAGCCACATCACATGGAAGTGCCACTCCCTATGGCCACGCATTCAAACACATGCATCTGTGGGGGCCATGCCTGTTCAAACCACTGCACTTTTGAAACATCAAAGCTTACCTCAATGACACACCTTCAACAAGGCCACACCTGCTAATCCTTCCCAAACAGTTCCTCCAACCAGGGCCTATGGAGGCCATTTTTATTCAGAGCATCACAGTTTATTCCATTTCCTTGCTATTGTGAAAAAAAAAAACAGCAATAAACACAGGTGTCCAAGTATCTATGTAGCAGGATGTAGATTCCTTTTGGTATAACACCAAGAATGGTATAAGTGGATGTCTTAGTTAGAGTTTCTGTTCCTGTGATAAGGATCATAATCAGAAACAACTTGGTGAAGATCTCATCTTATATATCCAGGTAACAAACAGCCAATCACTGAGGGAAGCAAAAGCACAAAGTCAATGCAGGAACCTGAAGGCTGTAAGTGCTGCTTTCTGGCTTGTGCCTCATGTCCTGCTCCATCCTTTTTCTTCTACCACCAGGACCACCTGCCCTGGGTTGCACCACTCATTGTAATGCACTGGGCCCTCCTAAATCAATCATTCATCAAAAAAAAAATGGCCTACATGCTTGCCTACAGGCAATCTGTTGGATGCATTTTCTCAATTGATGTTTCTCTTCCACAATAATGTGAACTTCCAAGATAATTCCAAGTCCTGTCAATCTGACAGAAAAACCAACCAGGACATTGGCTCATATGGTAGTTCTCTCTTTAGATTTTGAGGAAGTGCAATACAGATTTCCACAGTGGTTCTACCGGTTTATATTCCCACCAACAGTAGATAAGGGTTCTTCTTGTCCTGTATCCTCTCCATCATTTGTTGTCTGCTGTCTTTTTTTGTTTTTATAGGGTTTTATAGCACAAAAGTCCTCATACCCACTGCTCTACAAAGAAACTAGGAATGTTTTTCCAATGGGAAAGATGTAAAACAAAACAAAAAACCAAAACAACCAGGTATGGTGGCACATGCCTTTAATCCCAACATTTGGGAGGCAGAGACAGGTGGATCTCTGTGAGTTCAAGGCTGGCCTGGTCTACAGAGTGAGTCCAGGACAGACAGGGATACTCAGAGAGAGCCTGACTGGAAAAACAAAACAACCCTCCAAAACAAAAACGAACAAACAAAAAAACACCCCCCCCCCAAAAAAAAAAGTTCTTCTGTCCAGAAAGCTGGGAATTGGATGGAAGTGATGAATAGTGTGGTGATATGCATTATCTGTTGGGTCAGGCCATATCAAGCTCCGACAACCAGGACCGGAGATACCTAATAATCCAAATGACCCTTACATTATCTGGATAGGCAGAGGTTCCCCAAGCTCCCACAACCAGGACCAGAGGTGGTTAACAGTCCTAATGACTGATGTGCTTTTTGTAAGACTGAGACCGGGCCAGGCCCTTCCTTAGGCTCTTAAGCTAGAATAGGTACCCTATCTCTAGAGCCCATCTTCTTGGAGAAATTAACATGTACCCTGAGTCAAGTTTCGATGTAATTACACTTCTTTATGCACCAGGGATAGCATTACATCAGGAAACTTTTTTCCAAATTGGACTGTGTTTGAATTTGTTGGGAATAAATCTACCTGAGATCAGACTCTTTAGAAGTCTTGATCCAGGTTAATGAAGTCAATCTGAACTGAGTTTCATTCTCATGTCTTCATGATTCGCTGCCTGGACACTTGCTGAGACCCCCTCAGTGGTGGCCATGTGGGCTAGTTTTGTTTCAATTTGACACAAGCTGGCATCATTTGTGTCTTAGAGTTTTATTGCTATGAAGAGACACTGTGACCATGGCAACCCTTATAAAGGAAAACATTTGATTGGAGCTGGCCTACAATTCAGAGGTTTAGTCCATTATCATTATAGTGGGAAGCATAGCACCATGCAGGCAGACATGGTGCTAGAGGAGCTGAGAGTTCTACATCTTGGGGCAGCCAGCTGAAGGAGACTGAGTGCTACACTGAACATAGCTTAAGCATAGGAGACCTCAAATCCTGCTCCCACAGTGACATGCTTCCTCCAGCAAGGCCACACCTCCTAGCATTCAAACACATGAGTCTATGGGGAACATGCTTATTCAAATCACCACAGTTTGGCAGTTAAGAGAGCATCCCCACCAAAATGGTCAGGTGGTAAGCCTGTGGGACATTTTCTTGATTGATGGGAAAGCTCAGGTGACTATAACAGAAAATTTTTATTTAAAACACCTATATTTATTAATACTTAATAAACACCCATATCCTATAATCTAATACCTATAAACAATACCTAAGAACACCCAACCAATCCTATTTTAATTTTCTTAAAAGCATATTAAAATTCTCTAGTACAGGTCCATGTGGACATCTTGGTTTAGCAGTCTGGCTCTAGCTTCAGCGTGGTTCAGCTTCCTCTGGGCCTAACATTGCCAATTGGCTTGTGCAATCAGTTCCACAGTCTCCTCAGCCTGTGCATGCTTCCTTCATGGGCCAGGCTTTAAGGCCTATAGCAGTTCCCTGGCTTCCTCAACAGGGACTTATCTACACAGTCTCCTCAGAGCCTCTATCTCTGAGGTTTCCTCACATTTGCTTTGCTCTTGCTGCTGTGGAGTCAATCAGTCCCAATTTTCCCAGGAGCATACCTTTGGCCTCTTTGCTTCCACTGCTGCTGTCATTCTCTGAGGTTTAGAGTTCCTTTGACTCAGAGCCTCAGGACAGATGACATACCTCAATTAGCATTTTGTAATCTCCTCACTCCTGTCTCCATCTGTGGGAGCTAGAGAGAGAACTTCATGTGGAGCTCCCTAGGTTATATAGGGCATGGTCTCCCAATCTTTGGCAGTCTCATGGGCTCACGATCTCCCTCTTGGTATCTAGCAGTCCTCAATGCTTCTATGGCTCCATAGCCGGCACCTCTCCACTGGGGTCTTCCCAGAGGCTTTCTCTGCGTGTCCTGGGCCACAAGTCTTGACTAATCCTGGGTCCGTCAAAATAAGGCAGTGACCAGCAGCTGAACAGCATTCGGCATCTGAAAGCTTCAGCTAGTGTCTTTCAAAGTGGGGCTGTGTTGAGAAACTTTCCTGCAGTTTCCAGTGCTTTGAAAAGGTCCATATGCTGCATGCCCGTGAAGAGTCCTTACTAACTCGCTAAAGAAAACTAACCCAATACAGGTAACTGGGGAGTGGCAACCCTCGGCTAGTGGTCTTGGGTGCTACAAGAAAACAGACTGAGAGCCAGGCATGTTGGCTCACACTTTAATCCCAGCCCTCTGTAGCAGAGGCAGGCAGATCTCTGTGAGTTCAAGGCTAGCCTGGTCTACAAAGTGAGTTCCAGGATAGCCCAAGCTATTACATGGAGAAATCCTGTCTCAAAAAAACAAACAAAAAACCCAAAACAAAAGAAAACAGCCACAAGAGAAAGCAAGCCAGTAAACAGCACTTCTCCATGGCCTCTGCCTTACTTCCTGCTTCCAGGTTTCTGCTCTGGTTTTATTCAGTGATGGAATTATAAGATCACCTGGATGCTTTCTCTGCCTTTCTGAGCAAGGAGGTTTTCATCCCAGCATCTGGTTCCTGAGTCTTCATTGGTAAAATCAAATGACTGGGATATTTTAGTTTTTTTTTTTGTTTCGTTTTTGTTTTTGGTTTTTCGAGACAGAGTTTCTCTGTGTGACAGCTCTGGCTGTCCTGGACTCGGTTTGTAGACCAGGCTGGCTTCAAACTCACAGAGATCCACCTGCCTCTGCCTCCCAAGTGCTGGGAGTAAAGGCGTGCGCCACCATGTCCGGCCGATATTTTAGTTTTTTAAAATGATATTTTGGTGCTTCAACTTCTGATAAGAGCCCATGGACAGAGAGATCGCCTGAGCTGTGAATCATCCGGGAAATCTTCAAGGAGAGAGCTAAGAACGGAGATCATGATAGAAGGCTTTAGGACCCTGTATGGTGCTACTCCAGATGGCTCCAAGATAGAAGGTAAATATGAAAAGCTAAATAGTTTAGCTGAAATTGACTCAATTCTGATTCTGATCATCATTTTGGTATTTTATACTTTATTCTTAATAGCCATAATGGCTTCCCCACTCAAAGAAAAACACTTTAGGGGTATAGGAAAAAGAAAAATATGAAAAATGGATTGATAAGATACAAGCCTTAGGAAGAAAATTACAGGGACTTATAAATGAGAATAAGAAAAATACTCAGACACAGACAGGAATTTAGACAAGCCTTAGAAAGACCTATAAATGAGGATAAGGAAAAATCCCAGACACAGACAGAGGATCTTAGACAAGAACCTACCACTCCACCACATAATAAAACTGAAAGGGGGCGGCCCAAGGTTGTTAGAAAACCAACCTTAGTTTATCCAGTTACTATTAAAGACCTACCAGGAGACAATAGACACCCCCAAGGTTATAATGAAATTACATGGAATCCTATAGACATATTAGAGCTAAGGAGATTTAAGGAAGTGATTGTTTCTTATGGTATATATTCATCCTATGTGAAGCAGATTCTAAATTCATGGGCAACTCAGAACAGAATTATCTCCCAAGACCTGAAAGATTTGGCAACAGCAATATTGGAACTTTGTTCTCAGTTACAATGGCAATCATGGTGGAAAGAGGAAGCTAAGGCCTTAGAACAATGAAATCAGGCCAGAGGTATTGATATTTCCCAGAGTCAGTTGCTAGGTGAAGGTCAATATGCTGATTTACAAAGGCAGCTTGAATTTGATGATCACACCTTGGCATTATGTCATTTAGCAGCTTTAAATGCTTGAGATAAGGTTGAAGAATCAGGAAAGAGGTCTGAGTCATTTACTAAAATTATACAAGGCCTGAAAGAAGCATTCACTGAATTTCTGCAAAGATTGACTTCAGCTGTAGATAGAACAGTATCAGATTCAGAAGTCGGAAAAATACTAACTGAATCTCTGGCTTTTGAAAGTGCTAAATTAGAATGCAAAAGGGTGATTAGACTTTTAAAGGCAAGATCAGCACCAATAGAGGAATGGATTGGAGATTCAGCTGATATTGGATCTCACATTTATGATGCTACTCCCATAGGAGAAGTAATTTCTAAAAATATTAAGAAAAAAATCAAAATGGCAGATGTTTTAATTGTGGTAAGCAAGGCATTCCTAGAAACAATGTTTTTTTTTCTATAAATAATCCTAAAAGAAGGTTTTAGCCTTCTGGATTGTGTGGAATGTGTGGCAAAGGGCAGCGTTAGGCTAATAAATGCAGATCAACAAGTGATAGGCAAGGTAATCTTTGCCATTAGAGTACCCTAGGTGACCTTCTGCAGGCCCCAATATCAAATCGCATTCAGTCATTTCCTGTCAGCATAGGAGAAACTCATCCACAGAGCAATTAAAAGATTTAATGCCTGTTGTTAAAAACAACATTTGCTCTGGATGCAATCAAGGACAGAACAGCTTCAGTAAGTAGTACAAAAAATTCAGGAGACACCACAAAATAAATATTTTGGCAAACTGCTATAAATGATCAGAGACCAAAGCTAAAAATACAAATAAATGACATTTAAATTGAAGGCTTAGTAGACACAAGAGCAGATGTAACAATAATTTTGCCAAGATCTTGGCATCCAGATTAACCTCTTCAGGAAGTAAATATCCAGCTTCAGGGATTGGAACTTTATCTCAGGTAAAACAAAGCACAAGGTGGGTCCCCAACTGACTTCCCCTCCAATCCCCTTTGTCCTCTCACTGAACCTTTTCTTCTTTCCAAGAAGGACAGTCCTGTCTTCATATATTCTTGTGGTCCACTGAATTTAATTAGTTTTGCTAATTAAATGAACATGGATGGGATTATTTTCTTGTCCAACAGCGAGTTATCACCGATGAATAGGATGCATTCTTCTTAGCAACCATTAGCTACCATATCCCTGGGGGTTTCATGAGCCTGCCTCCCACCCGTGAGAGAATGCTGACAGATCAAGTCTTGTGCAAGAAGCTACTGGTACTTTGAGATATTGATGCAGTAGTCATGCCATGTATTGAAGACAACATTTTACAATACTCGTCTCCGTCCTCCAGCTCTTACATTCTTGCTGGCCCCTCTTATGATGCTCCCTGAGACATGAAATAGGGTTCTATAGTTGTCCTACTTAGGACTTGTACCCATTATCTCTTATTCTCATCATTTTGACTCTCTGCATTCACATTTTTCTCACCGCAAAAAGATGTTTCTCTGACCAACATTGAGAGGAGCATTAATATACAGGTATAAAAATAAACATTTACAATTTGACATCATGTCAATAGTAGTCAGTTTCTCCTATTATGAGGCATCAAATACAATGAGAACATAGGTGGATACCTCCATAATAACAATGACTGTTGCACCAATGGGGACATCTTGCTTGGCATGTTGGTATTGTAACTCATAGTTTTGCAACCAGTTAAGACCATTGGTGACTTTCACCTTAAGTACCATGGAAGTTAACCACCGCTCAGGAAGTTTCCCAATTGATTTCTCTATGTCCTGCAACAAAATATATTTGGTTCTTGAGCAATAGGGTCTTTTCATATAGTTCTGGAGGGAAACTCAGAGCCATGGCAATACACTGTTTTATTTGGGGCCTAAGAAACTCTCATTTGGCAACTGTTGTCCTAATTTCCTGAGTGAAGTCCTTATCTGTGCTTGTATCCTGAAGTGTCCCCCACCCCCCTCTTTTTTCCTGTAGCAGCTTGGAGTTTCACCAAAGTCTTTTGCTCATTGGAGTTGATTTTTTTTTTTTTTTTTTTGGTTTTTCGAGACAGGGTTTCTCTGTATAACAGCTCTGGCTGTCCTGGATTCGCTTTATAGACCAGGCTGGCCTCGAACTCACAGATATCCCCCTGCCTCTGCCTCCCAAGTGCTGGGATTAAAGGCGTGCGCCACCACCGCCCAGCTTTGGAGTTGATTTTTGTACAAGGTGTGGGCTAAGAATCTTTCTAGATGTAGATATCCAGTTTTCCACCATTATTTGTTGGAGATACTTTTTCTCCAATGTGTGCTTTTGATGTCTTTGTCAAAAAATCAATTTAAGATGTATGTGTTTATATCTTGGACCTCTGTTCATCCTTCCTTCCTTCCTTCCTTCCTTCCTTCCTTTTTTTTTCCTTCCTTCTGTCCTTCCTTCCTATAGCTGTAGAGCATAGCTTTTTTAAAAATTGGTTTTTGGAGACAGGGTTTCTCTGTACAGGCCTGCTGTCCTGGAACTCACTCTGTAGACCAGGCTGGCCTCAAACTCAGAGAGACCTGCCTGCTTCTGCCTCTTGAGTGCTGGAATTAAAGATATGCACCACTATGCCCCAGCACCTCAATAATTCTTATTGCTCAAGGTTGTTTTAGTGACCTGCAGCCTTCATATTTCTATATAAATTATAAAATTGTTTTTCTCTATTTCTATCATGAATGTCCAGCAACTTTGACAAGAATTGCATTGAATCTATAGATTGCTTTTGGTAGGATGGCCATTTTCACATTCCACTTCACTAATTCCTCTAATCCACAAACACAGGAGTCTTTCCATCTTCTAGCATCTTCCTCAATTTCTTTCTTCAGCATTTTAAAGTTTTCACAGTATAATTCTTTTCACTTTCTCTGTTAGGTTTTTCCAAGGTATTTTATTTTATTTTTGTGATGGAATTGGAATTGGAATTGTTTACCTCATTTCTTTCCTAGGATGTCTATAATGGTTTACAGGAAAGCAACTGATATTTGTGTGTTAATTTTGTATCCTCTACATTGCTGAAAATATTTATCAGGTCTAAGAGTTTTCTGGTGGAGTCTTTAGGTTCCCTTACATATAGAATAATATCATCTTCAAATAAAGGATATTTCTGCTTCTTCCTTCCTTCCCTATATGTAGCTCTTTATTTTCCTATTGCTCCAGCATCAAGCAATTTATTGAACAGAGTGATGAAAATGGGCACCTTTATCTTGTGCTTGATCTTAGTCAGTGTGCTTCAAGATTTTCTGCTTTAGCATGATTTTTTTCTCTAGGACTTCATACATAATCTCCATTGCATTAAGATATATTCCCTTTAATCCTAGGTTTCTCAGAGTTTGTTTTTTTCCTAATACAGGGTTTCTCTGTGCAGTCCTGGCTGTCCTTGCTCTGTAGACCAGGCTGGCCTCAAACTCAGAGATCCAGCTGCCCCTACCTCCAAAGTGCTGGGATTAAAGGTGTGTGTCACCACTGCCTAACTTCTCAGAGATTTTTGGGTTTTTTGTTTTTTTTTTTTGTTTGTTTTGTTTTTAATTTATTTTTTATTCCTTCAAGTTACATCTCAATCACAATCCCTTCCCTACTCTCCTCTCCAGTCCCACCCTCCCACCCTCTTCCACCTCAACCCCCCCCATCCTCTTCCTTTTTTTTAAGTTTAAGGTATATCTTTTTCCTTCAAACAGCTCCCCCTTTCAGTCCAACAAATGACTCTTTCTCTTATAACAATGGGTTTTTTTTGTTTGTTTTTTTGAGACAGGGTTTCTCTGTGTAACAACCCTGGCTATCCTGAGCTCATTTTGTAGACTAGGTTAGTCTTGAACAAACAGAGATTTACCTGCCTCTGCCTCCCAAGTACTGGGATTAAAGGTATGCTCAACCATGCCCGGCAATTACAGACAGCTATGAACTGCCATGTGGGTGCTGGAATTTGAACCTGGGCCCTTTGGAAGAACAGCCAGTGCTCTTAACCACTGATCCATTTCTCCAGCCCCTTCTCAGAATTTTTTAAATCATAAAATGATGTTGTATTTTTGTCACGGACCATTTTATGCCCACTGAAGTGTTGTCTTTCCTTGTATCTACTTTGCTTTTATTGAGAAATTTTGTACCTTTGTTAACAAGAGAGATTTTTTTGTAATTGTGTGTGTATGTGAGAGTGTTTGTGTGTGTGTATATTTATGTGTATGTGTGTTTATGTGTGTGTGTGTATTTGTGTGTGAGTATGTGTATTTATGTGTGTTGTGAGTATGTATATGTGAATATGTTTGTGTGTGTGTGTAAGTGTATGCATATGGGTATCTTTTTCTGGTTAGGATATTAAGGTAATATTGGCTTCATAAATGATTTTGGAAGTTGTATTAATTTCATTCCTGTAGAGATCATCTCTTGTGTACTGTATGAATGCATCACCTGTCAATAAAAAGGTGATGGATGGCGTATGAGCTGAGGCAGGAAATTGGAGGTAGGAGTTCTGGTAGGAAGAAAGGATTCTGGGATAGAGTGAGGTGCAGGAGGAGGTCTCCCTGGAACTCTGAGGAAGATGGTCGCATGGAACTGAGGAGAGGTAACCAGCCATGTGACACTCATAGAATAGATTAAAGTGGTTAATTAAGTTGCAAGCTAGTTGGGGAATGAACCAAACCTTATGGCCTAATAATTTATCCATAATATAAAGTCTCAGTGTTGTTATTCTGGGAGCCAGGGCATGAGTGTACAAACATTAGGTTATGGATGGCCCCAAAAACAGAAAACACCCATACAACACATTCCTGTTGCTATGTCAGAAATACCCTTAGGAAAGCAACTGTAAGGGACAAAGGTTTATTTGACTACAATTCCTGGTTACAGTCTATTTTGAAGAAGTCAAGGCAGGAACTTGAAACAAGTAGTCATATCCATAGATAGGTGTGGCTTTCAGCCTGGGGCAGAGAAGCTCCTTTCTTGACCACAGTGACAGTTAGTGTAAAGACTCAGATCTGGTTAACATCCTGAGGATATGTGACTGTTAAGTGCTCAGTCTTAAACGGAACATATGTATCACTCCCTGAAAGGCCTAGAACATATCACATATAATTTGCAGAAAGAATATAAGAGCCAGAGGATGGAAAGTGGTTCTTTGAAACTCTTCTAGTTATGATGTGGCCATTGAAATAATAAGGACACAGCATCAATGGATACTAGCACAGAGTTGGGCTTCCACCTTTACATCTGGAAAAACGAGGAACCGATGAGGTTGTACTCCTACTGATAATTGTTGTGGGATGGGGTCCTGTTCTTCACTGTCTGTGTAGGATAGCCACTTGAGGACTTGTTGGCAAGAAATAGAGGGAAAGAAAGAAAAACAATAAAGGTTAATGAAAGGTTATGATAATCATAGCACTATATATGAACTTATCAAAAATAAGGAAATGGGGGCTGGAGAGATGGCTCAGAGGTTAAGAGCACTGACTATTCTTCCAGAAGTCCTGAGTTCAATTCCCAGCACCCACATGGTGACTCACAACCTTCTATAATGAAATTTGGTGCCCTCTTCTGGCCTTCAGGCATACCTGCAGACAGAACAATGTATATGTAAAAAATAAAAAAATAAGGAAATGAAGTAGAAATTAAATACGAGTGCATATAAAACAAAAATTCAGTATGTAATACAGAACATGAAGCAACAGAATAATGGAGGGTGGAAGGGAGGAAGCCTGTCATGCCTAACACAGCACACTAGCAGGTACCAATGCTGTAACAAAAGAAAAAGACCTACAGTTAACCAACTAGACAGGAAAAACAACAAAACCACACAGAGAAAAAAAAATCAAACCCTTTTCAAGAAAAATTTGAATTTAAATGACCTTATCTCACTAATTAAAATACATAAATTTAAGGATTAGATTATAAAAACATGACCTAAATATTAACTTTTTCCAAGACAGACACTTAGCTTGGAAAGATGTCCATAAGCTAAGAGACTAACCTAGAAGTCAAACTATGATGCAAACCAGAAAATAACAAACTGCTGTAGCAACTCTCAGTTCTGCTGAAGTAGCCTTCAAACTAAAACTAATCTGGAAAGCTAAAGAGGGCCACTATAGTTTGATAAAAAGGAAGTAGTTCACCTACAGGACATAATGATTAATGATTGTAGATATTCATGGACCAATATTAGAGCCTTCAAATCTACAGTGTGGATTTGATAAAGCATTAAAAAACTCATCTAGAGCTGGGCGTGGTGGCGCACGCCTTTAATCCCAGCACTTGGGAGGCAGAGGCAGGCGGATCTCTGTGAGTTCGAGGCCAGCCTGGTCTACAAAGCAAGTCCAGGACAGCCAGGGCTGTTACACAGAGAAACCCTGTCTCGAAAAACCAAAAAAAAAAAAAAAAAACTCATCTAGGTCTGGCTATAGCTTAATGAAAGACTTATATGTCCAATTCTCTCATGTAGATAGGCCCCCAAATTCAAAAAAATTGACAATACACCTTAAAACTAAATTATGCAGTAAATCAATTGGACTTTACAAATATCTCCAGAATATTTTACCTAATAGATATGGAATACACATTCTTCTCAGCAGTGAATGGAACTATCTTGAAAATAAGTACATTAAAGGTCACAAAGCAACCTTAATAAACACAAAAGAAAGATGATAGACAAAGAAAACAATGTTCTGTATCTTATCAGATCATAGTGGCCTAAAACAAGAAATTATAGCAAGACAAATGCTTGAAGACTGTCTTAGTTAGGGTTACTATTGCTGTAATGAAACATACCATGAACAAAAAGCAAGTTGGGGAGGAAAGAGTTTTTTAGGCTTACACTTCTACATTGTAGTCCATCACTGAAGGAAGCTGTGACAGAAACTCAAACAGGTCAGGAACCAAGAGGTAGGAGGTGATGCAGAGAGGCCTTGGGGGGTAGGGGTGGTGCTTACTGGCTTGTTCCTCATGAATTGTTCAGCCTTCTTTCTAACAGAGCCCAGGGATGGCACTAGCCACAATGGGATAGGCCCTTCCATCAATCACTAATTAAGAAAATGCCCCCACAGCCAGATCTTACAGAGGCATTTTCTCAATCAGCGTTTCCTCCTCTCAGATGACCATAGTTTGTGTCAAGTTGACATAAATCTATCCAGCACAGAGACTGAACAATACTTTTTTGAAGTAGCAATGAATCAATGAAGAACTCAGAGGAAATTAAACTCCTAGAATTGTGGGACTGTAATGGTCCCAGGTTATGGAGGAAAGGTCAAGGAAGCTTCAACCAGTATACCTCAAAACATGAGGACTGCAGGATTTGGCTACTTCTGCAAGGATAGACTGTAGAGTCAGGCCTCCATCTTAAGCTGAGCAAAAGTTTGTAAAATTCCACTGCCCTGACCCTATCAGTGACCTTATCATTGCATTGTTGCACCCCCCCCATTACTCTTGCTGGGAAATAAATGGCTCTCAATAAATTCCGAGAAAAACCGTAGGATGCACCACCCAGCCACAGGGTTAGAAAATTTCCTGAGCAAAACAACCACCCAGCCCCAGGGTTAGGAAACTCTCTTTGAGCAAACAACTGGGCCAAAGTTTGTGATTCTCAAAGCAAAACACCTCCTCCAGGAATTTACACCAATGCCTAAGCTATTGCTGAAATCTATACATTGGACACCACCTGTAACAGTAAATTTTTATTTATCACACATATATTTATTAATACTTAACAATTACCTAACATTTGTCTATAAAATTCCTAAATCCTAAACCCAAACCCTAACTCTGAAACCTAGCACCTAAAACTTCTTAGTACCTATAATACAAGCATTTAACATTAACCTAAGGTTTCTCAAAAGGATATTTTTTTCTGAGTGTGGCTCCTGATAGATGGCTGGTCTTCATACAGTTTTTCAGTTTTAAAGTCCCTTAAAGTCATCGCCTTTGTGGTCTTAAGACCAATTAACATATGAATGTTTCCAAGGTGGCTCACCTATTCAGATGCTTATGGCCTGCAAAGGAAGTCCCAGAGCTCCAAGTCTAAGCACTCCTGAATCTCAGAGAGAATCTGTCTCCTCTCCAGACCCAAAATGGGTCAACATCAAAGGGTGAAACCTTCTGATGAGATTATGATTCGTGTTTTTTTTTGCTGGTGGAAGAAAAGTTACTGAGTGAGTCAGGAACAGGAGAGAGAGCCAGCCCTCTGTCCACGTGAATCCTGCCTTAAATATCTTCACCTGTTCGTGGACTTTTCAAGTTACGCTCCTGGGCTCAGTCTTCTTCAAAAAAGCTTTTTGCAGAGGGATATGAATTCACAGGAAGTCCACAGATGTGGGCAGATGCCTCAGGGCATACCATTCAGATGCTTTTCGCAGAGGGCTGTCGCAGAGGGCTGTGAAATGGCAGGAGACCTCGGGAGGACAGGCACCTCAGGGGGCCTGTCCTGCCCCTAGATCTAAGATCAAAGAGGTCCTGGTCCTTGTTGAGTTCCCAATGACATGTCACTTCAGAAGTAAGTCTTTTATCTTAAAGTCCAGCCTTATTCCAAGTTCCCTATGCTATTATATGCAAACACTAAACCTACCACAGGTCTACTTCAAAATGTATAAAAACCCAAAGCTTTGTGAGTTTGTGGTTGCCTCTCCCTCGGGTGCAGATGACCCCATGCGTGTCAGAACAATAAATCCTCTTTCTTTTGCATTGATCCAATCTCTTTCTCTCATTGAGGGTTGAGTTAGGGCAGTAGCCACTTCGGGGCTGAGCCTTACAAGTCCACACCCCCCCAACCTGGCACCACAAGTCCAGCTCCCCACCATCAACCCTAGTAAGAATCTATCACTATGGCTCTGGCATTGCTATGGCAGCTTTACTTTAGCTTAGTCTTGAGGTCTTCTCCTCTCTGGGTACCTCCGCTGCCTGTAGCCTCACGTGGTCAGTCTGCCTCATCCAGTCAGCTTGGGCTCAGCTTCCTTAGTCAGCCAAGACTGTTAAACTTACATGGTGCAGAAGCTGTGCTGTGCAGCCTAGTTTTTGGTATCGCCACCAGCAGTTGGCACACACCTGCCTGGCACGGAGACCTCTCACAGGTCCCTGGTTTCCTCAGCCACACCCCTTGGCAGGGCTCTATCTCTATGGTTTCCTCACAGTCCATGGTATGACCTGGGAGCCTTCAGGTCTCATGCCTTGCTGCTTTGCACTTTGTTATCTCTCAAGCAGGTGCTCTCTCTTTTGGGCTCCACCCCCACATCCCTTAAATAGGGTGTTGTCTCTCCAGGTTTCTTTTGGTAACTCACAGCTCAAGGGCTCTCTTGTGGTCCTTTGCCATGTCCTTCCACAGGGTGCTGTCTCATGTCTCTCTGAGCCAGCTGTTGTGTACCCCAGCTGGGGTCATTGCCTCTTCCATCTGCAGGCCCCGCTGAACCCCCATGGGGCTGGAAGACGCTGCTCTCTGTGTCTCTTGGAATTGCCGCTTTTATGGCTCCAAAACAAGTCTTTATGTCACCTCAGTCCAATCTGAGCTCCGCCCACTTTGTCTGAAATCTTCAGCTACAGTCTTTCAAAGTGTGACTGTATTGAGAAACAATGCCAAGCCAAAATCCTTTTTTCCAGTTTTTTGGTCTTTCCTTTTTATGCCCCGGACTATGTAGGCTCTGCCAGGTGTTTCCTGACAGAAACAAGTCTTTAAGCTGACTTCATATTTTAAGAGTCTGCATTTCAGAAGCCCTTTACATATTCCCTACAACCCTCCACTGCCCTCACCTATGCCCAGCTAGGGTTCACTCCCTCCACCCCAGCCAGATGTACAACAGGCCTGGCCAAGCATAGAATAAAATGAACTTCTCATATACATCCTAGGAACTCCTTAGAGGAAGTTCATAACTCTAAGTGTTCACATTAAAAAGCTGATAGACTTTCCCAAAGAACATAATCTGTCCTGATTATTTGTTGTCTCTTGTGGTGGTTTGAAAAGATATGCCCCCTCCCCCTAGATTCATATGTTTGAATGCTTGACTATAGGGAGTAGCACTATTAGGAGGTGTGACCTTAAGAGGTGTGGCCTTGTTAGAAGTTTGTCAGTATGGAGGTGGGGCTTTGAGGTCATATATGCTCAAGCTATGCCCAGTGTGACACACAATCTCCTTCTGCTGCCTTTAAATCAAGCTGTAGAACTCTTAAGTTCCTTGTCTACCCCTATGTCTGCCTGGATATTATCATACTTCCTACCATGATGATAATATTCTAAACCTATGAACTATAAGCCAGCCCAATTAAGTGTTTCCCTTTATAAGTGTTGCCATGGTCATGGTGTCTCTTCACAGCAAAGAAACCCTAACTGAGACTAACTAAGACATCTCTGTTGTCTCAGCCTCCTGAGACCAAAAATCTTTCGGGGTTCTCACTTGTGTCTTCACCCTTTTTGTTGTTGTTCTACATTTTGCAACAATTCTTCATCCCCCTATATCACCCTGTTGTTTACTTGCTCTATTTACAGTTCCCTCTTGCTTTTTCTGTCAACCCACTAGTCTCACTGTACTTTCCACCGCTACCTGGAATAACTAATAACTCAGTGTAGGACACAGCACCACAGCTCTTTTATGTCATAACAGGATTGGAATTTAAAGAGTGTTTGTTTTTGTATCTGATTGTATCTATCTGTGCATGGCGGACTTACTATAGTGATTATTTTGTAGTCATTGGTCTACTTTCAGTAGAGTATTTTGGAAACTGAGCCTGAATGGGCCAAGAATGTCATTCTACTATAGAAAGTGACAGTGGAACCATATTTTAATCTAGTTCTTCTTAAACAGTGCAAACACTTCCACTGAAAGAATAAGGGTTGTCAAATAACAAAAACAAAACCAGCTTCTTATCAATACAAATAAAGATGTCAAACTATCTCATTTGTAGATGACATGATACTATAAACTACAGCTCAAATTCTGCCAGAAAACTAGAAACAATAGGCAAATTCAGTAATGAGGCAGTATATAGAATCAAATTTCATAAATCAATAGCTTATATATATATATACACACAATAAACTTATGGAGATGGAGATCATGGACACACTTCTATTCACAATAGCCTCAAGGAAAATAAAATGTGTAGGAATAAATCTAACCAAGGAAGGAATACCCTCTACAATGAAAAGTTTAAATTATAAAGAGATACAGAAACACAGTAGAAAATGGAAAGACATTCCATGATTATGGATTCATAGAATTAACATTGCAAAAAGGATTATTCTACCAAAAACTATTTAAAGATTCAGTCAAATTTCAATCAAAATCCCCATCTCATTTTTCACAAAGATAGAAAAAACTATCCTAGAGAAGGAGGTACGAAGTACAAAAGGCATACAGAGCAACAAATAGGCAGGACCAGAAAGTAAATTCTCCATGACACATAATAATTGGAATACTAAATACACAAAAGAAAGGATATTGAAAGCTACAGTGGGGAAAGATGAAGTCACACATAAAGCCAGACCCATTAGAACTTCTCAACTGAAACTTTGAAAGTCAGAAGGGCCAGGACAGATGCTTTACAAACTCTGAGAGACCACAGGAACCATTCCATAAAAGAATTAAACTTAAGCAGTGTCTGTCTACCACTCCAGCTCTACAAAAGGCTCTAGAGCGAACAACTCAGTCTGGATGGGCTATGTATACCCAAGAAGACACAAGGAATAAGTAATCCCAGAGCAATAAATCAAAGGGGGGGCTACATCATAACAATAAAATAATAGTAATCAATAAACAGTGCTCACTGATAACTCTTGGTATTGTCTCAATTCCCCCAATGAAAAGATACAGAGTAACTGATTGGATTAGAAAACAGGGTCTGTGTTCCTGCTGCATCCAAGATACATACCTCAACATCAAAGATAGATATCACTTTAGGCTAAAAGTATAGATACAGGTATTTTAAGCAAATGGACCCAAGGAGCGAGCAGATGTGTCCATTTTAATATCTGACAAAATAAACTTCAAACCAAAAGTATTCAGGAGTTAGGGAAGGACACTTATCAAAGCAAAAACTCTACCAAGAGGATATTGCAGTCCCATGCATTTGTGCACCAAATAAAAGGGAAACCAAATTCATGAAAGAAACACTAGTATAAAATCTTACTGATCCTGAGACAGTGATAGTGGGTTATTTCAATGTCCCACTCTTCTCAATAGACAGGTCATCCAGACAAAAAAATAAACACAGAAGTGCTGTAGATAAATAATGTCATAAATCAAATGAATCTAGTAGACATCTACAAAGCATCTGACACAAACACAAAAACATACACTTTCTTCTCAGAAACTTATGGAAATGTCTCTAAAATTGAATACATCAAAGAAAACTTCCACAGATACGAGAAAATTGAAGTAACATCCTGCATCCTGTCCATAGACTAAAGCTGGATATCATCCACAACAGAAAGCTTAGGAAGCCACTACTGAATGAAAAATGTGTCAGCACAGAAATAAAGAAGGAAATTAAAAACTTTGAAGAACTGAATGAAAATGAAAATACAACATACCCAACCATGAGACACAATGAAGGTAGTTCTAAGAGGCAGTTCATACTACAAAATGCCTACATCAAAATAGAACTCTCAGCTCCTCTCCAGCACCATGTCTGCCTGCATGCTGCCATGCACCCTACCATGGCTCATGGAGAATGACACTTGACTATTGAAAATTCAGTCAAGTAGTGACTGCGATTGCAGCTGTTGTACCAGATGTGGTGTTCTCACTTGAGCAGACTAACGCATCTCCTGGGGCATGGTATGAAGCAATTGATCTATCGAACACCTTTTTATTGGTACCTGTACATAAGGAGCACCAGAAGCAATTTGCTTTCCTTTGGCAACAGTATACATTGACAGTTGTGCCTCAAGGATTTATCAAGTCTCCAGCCCTCTGTCATAACTTTGTTAGAAGGGACCTTGATCATCTGTCTCTTCCACAGAATATCACATTGGGATACTATATTGACAACCTCGTGCTGACTGAACCAAATCAGCAAGAGGTAGCAACCACTTTGGACCCATTGGTGACACGTGTGTCAGAGGATAGGAAATAAATCCAACCAAAATTCAAGGTTATTCACTTATATCTCAGTGAAATTCTTAGGAGTCCAATGGCATGGGGCACGCAGAGATATTCCTTCTGAAGTGAAGGACAAGTTATTGTACCTGGCCCCTCCCCTCTCCAAGAAAGAAGCACAAAGTTTAGTGGGCCCATTTGGATTCTGGGTGAGGAGACGGCACATTCCTCCCTTGGGTGTGTTACTGCAGCCCATATAGCAAGTGAGTCTGAAAGCAACCGGCTTTGAGTGTGGCCTGAAATGGGAGAAAGCTTTTCAACAGGTCTAGGCTACTGTGCAGGCTGCCCTACCACTTGGAACATATGATCTGGCAAACCTAATGGTACTTGAGATGTCAGTGGCAGATTGGGATGCTGCTTGTAGATTTTGGCAGGCCCCTATAGGTGAATAACAGAAGAGTCATTAGGGATTTTGGAGCAATAATCAAGTAGACAAGATGGCCCGTTCTGTGGACAATCAGCCTCCTTCCCCAGCCATCCCTATCATTGCCTAATGGGTGGATAACAGGTTGTGCATCCCTTCCTTTAAAAACCAACCCTGTGTGTTAACATTCCTGGTTCCCCTGGTGTTTATTTGTGAACACAAGGACCTAGACGCCTCCTATGACTCCCCCCTTTTTAAATTTTTTTTTTTTTTGGTTTTTCGAGACAGGGTTTCTCTGAATATCTCTGGCTGTCCTGGACTCGCTTTGTAGACCAGGCTGGCCTCGAACTCACAAAGATCCGCCTGCCTCTGCCTCCCAAGTGCTGGGATTAAAGGCGTGTGCCACCACCGCCCGGCTATATTTTTTTAAAGAAAAAATTGTGGCTGTAATAGACATCAAGGTTTAATTCATTGCCTGCATGGCTAGTCTAACTATTATAGATGAACATAACAGAATTATAAGAATAGCTAACAGAGAACCAAGGAAAGGGAAGAGGCCATCTTAATAATGATAGCCAGATGAAGGTCACTTGAGAGGTTTTATCTCTTTTTCAGATCATTAATTTGACCATCAATAGTATGAGATAAATCTGATACATTAAAGCAACACATGTCAGAAAATTATTGCCAAACAAGATTATGCTTATGCAACAAGAAATATGTAGTAGCTCTATTTTGTAAAGCTGTGGTTCTTGATTCATCCCTTTCTTGGCTAATTTCAGCTAAAATTTTTGCTGTAATATTAGTAGTTTTACTAATCATAGTGGCAGTTCATACTACAAAGTGCCTACATCAAAATAGAACTCTCAGCTCCTTCTCAATTGGTATTTGTCCAAAAATGGGTATAAATCTTGTTGCGTCCTTATGTCTGCAGTAATAGCAATGTTCTGGGAAAGCTTCAGATTCATTCATCAATCCCATGCGACCCCATACATCTTGCAATGCCTGGAAGTGTTCGTAGTATATTGCTCTGATGGCTTTTTGTACTCCATTCTGCTGAATTAATCCCAGTGGTCTTCCAGAAGGGTCTGTCACTGGAGCCATTTCTGCAAAACATAAGGTGTCTTACCAATATTCAAGTTTACTATGCCTTTGTCATAGGTACAGATATTGGATTTTTATTGTCATAAGGTCTAGTTCTGCTTCTTGTTACTTCTAAGGCATATTTCCTTAGTTTTTTGTGACATTGTTGCCCTGTAAGGCATTTATTTTTTACGTAATAATCCATCCAATTTGTATATGCATTGTATTCCTTTATCAATCTTACTATAAATGGTTTGACTAAAATCCTGTTACAAAAAGATTGTAAAGTACCAGGATTATATTCTAAATCTTGAGCATTTCTGCAATACCAATCTCCTTCTAAAAGATAAAGTGCTTGTTCAGGGTTATGTCTAATCATATTTTTACATAATTCATAATGTGGGCATTTCCCTTTTGATATATAGCATGACATAAGACATGCTAAAATATGCAGCATTCTATCTATTGGGTGTCTCTCATTATATCCTATATTATGTAGTAAGAAATACATAATTAAAGCCGGGCAGTGGTGGCGTACGCCTTTAATCCCAGCACTTGGGAGGCAGAGGCAGGCAGATCTTTGCGAGTTCGAGGCCAGCCTGGTCTACAAAGTGAGTCCAGGACAGCCAGAGATATTCAGAGAAACCCTGTCTCGAAAAACCAAAAAAAAAAAAGAAATGCATAATTAATGTTGGTAATAAGGTTATTTGTGATGGTCCATATAAAAATGATGAAGTGAACCTGTTTTTACAATACATACAATTTCTCTTGGTATCATATATTCTTGGTATGATTTTCATACGTTCCCATATATCCTGTATTCCTAAACATTGTTCATAAAATAATGCTCTAAAAATTATTTGTAGTCCTCTTTTTGAATTAGCCCAAATCTGCGTCCAGAAGGATCTGTTCCTGGAGCCATTTTTCTTGCTTCTGAAAAACATAATCACCTTAAACGCAAAAGCTGCTCCTATTATGCAACACACAATAAAGCCTATTTCTTTAAACCATTCCCACCATCCTGCTAATGGTGTACAGATAAAGTCTAACTGAAACAATCTAGCTGTCATGTCCCAGAAACTGCATTTCTTTATATTTTCTGCCCAGTCTTTATCAATAAGTGTACTGGTTCTTAAAATTCCAACTAGCTTATGAGTTTCTAAAACATGTCTATCCAGACTCTGTTGTGCTTCTTTAATCTTCTTATGAATACTCTCTAGCTGCTTTTCATTATATTCAGCTATCTGTTGCATTTCTTGTTGTGCCTTAATAAAAGTTTGGTAATGTTCCTTTTCTAAATCTTCTAAAAGTTGGAAAGGTGTGAAATATAAATGAACTTCTTGTATAGACAGTTGTGTCACCCTAGTTTCATTATTTGTAGTTAATAATGAACAATTATGCACCATCCAACATCCTTTTTAAATATTCCAAGTTGTTGTAGTATCATTAAAATATCTATTTAAATTGGTAATTATGCACCATCCAACATCCTTTTTAAATATTCCAAGTTGTTGTAGTATCATTAAAATATCTATTTAAATTGGTGCAATTTATATTCATTCCCGTGTTTGTACATACTAACCATGTCCAATCACCCATATTATATACTGTATCTGTCATGGTTGTTGGTGCTAATCTAGTTTGAGTCAATTTTGCAATTGGTATATGGGTATATATATATATATATATATATATATATATATATATATATATATATGCATTTTGCCCTAGTGCTAAGGTATCATCCTGTGGTATGTAAGCTGGTGTATTATTCACATTAATAAAAAGAAAATGATCTATTGGTGTGACCCATGTATTTTTAATTGCTGAGAATGGGTCTAATTTTGTACTCCATACCTGTGGTATGGGTTTTGTATGATATGCAGGATAATAATTGTCTAAAAATACTTGTATTGTGTTCAAGGTACATATTCCTTCCTCACAATAGCTGTCCTCACTAGGGTCCATCAAAGTTGCATATTGTAATGTCCTTCTACCAACTCCTGTGGTAAAGAAGGTATCTAATTCTCTTTCCATTTTTTTGTGCTGCCATTGTGTACTGTTGGCACATTATCAAATTATGGTCTAATATTATTTGTTGTTTAATATATCTATCCTGTGCTCCCCATTTTTCTTTTGTATTTCTATTTCTGCTCTCATTTGTTGTGTTATTACATTAAGTGCATCAATAGATGCAGAAATTGATGCTATTGCTTCTGATGTTTGCCTATTAATATGTTTAATATTGTTTAGGTCAGCTTTAATTGGTTCTAACATAGCTGCTGAAACTCCACCACCAAACAAACCTCCCATTATAGATCCAGCTAATGCTGCTCCTAAAAGTATACCTAGTTGTAATGGTTTTCTTCCTACTCTTTTTTTTTTAAATTATTTATTTATTATGTATACAGTATTTGCTCTACATATATGCCCGGGCAGCAGATCTCAATGTAGATGGTTGTGAGCCACCATGTGGTTGCTGGGAATTGAACTCAGGACCTTTGGAAGAACAGCCAGTGCTCTTAACCTCTGAGCCATCTATCCAGCCCTTTCTTCCTACTCTTACAGGGGTTGAATATTGTAGCGATGGATACCATGTTTCAGTGCCCGCAGTACAATACATTTGTGGTGGTTTTAATGTTTGTAAATCTATCCTTAACTTTATTTTCCTCAGTCTTGGGAATAAAATAACCTTTGCTGGTGTTTTTAAATCTGGTACTATCATAGGTGCTGGTATTACTTTTGGATTTCCCGGAGGTGGGTATAAATAACCTTGCGGGAAATGGGCTGTATATAATTTATATTTTTTGTTTTTATGACTTATGCTTCCTCTGTCTATTAATTTTCCTTCATGTTCTTTCCTATCTGGCCAGAACTCATTAGACATTGGAAGATAATATACTTCATCCCAATCTACAGAAAATGTTTGGTTTAAGCCTTTGGGTTTATGTGCCAACCATTCTACTTGATGCCATGTTTCATATTGAGGATGTACATTCCACATTGAAAAATAATATGGAGCCGGGCGGTGGTGGCGCACGCCTTTAATCCCAGCACTTGGGAGGCAGAGGCAGGCGGATCTTTGTGAGTTCGAGGCCAGCCTGGTCTACAAAG
>CAJQZJ010032158.1:3279827-3305014 GCA_907164525.1 Lophiomys imhausi
GAACTCACAGAGATCCGCCTGCCTCTGCCTCCCAAGTGCTGGGATTAAAGGCGTGCGCCACCACGCCCGGCTTCTATTATGGTTTTATTTAAATTAAACTTCACCGGGTATGGAGCTAAATCTGGGTTATAAGGTCCCGGAGTAGAATTATTGTAATACCATAATGTCAAATTTGTATTAATAGATGCATTTAGTCTATATAATCCAGTAATGTCTACAATAAATAATACTGTTGTGTTAGATTTGGCTGTCCATCTTGTTTCATTGCTATATAAGGAATAGGATGCATTGTCTATAAATAATCTGTTATATGGTAATTTTATCGGGCCTATTGCAGAGAATTGTTTATGTCCAGGATTTTTACTGTTTGTCCTTACTTCTAGTGTAAAATTAGTATATTGTACACAAGCCCACATCCAGACATCTTTTCTCTTGTCAGGAGCTTTCTGATAATTGCTAGCATCAGTGTAGAAATATGATGCATTTAATCCAAGGTAAATGCATATGCGTGAGTAGGTCTTGTGCAAAGATACTGACTCTTATCATGTATAGTGTCTCTTACTGTACCCCATGGTTGAGGTAGAATTGATGTTAACACTATTGGCATTCTCCAATGGTCTACTCCTAGTGCTAAAACTTTCTTCCAAAAACTCCAGTCCCAAGTGTAATTTGTTTGTACACTTGGTCTTGTTATTGATCTATTTACTTTTATTCCATTAATGTTTTCTTCATGATAATTGGGGTATGGTTTTCCATTATAATCGACAACTGTTAGATTTCCATAAAAAGGTAGATTTGGAAATCCTGCAACACATAAAATGTTGTGCTCTTTAACAGTGTCATTAACTTTGTCCAAAAATGTTTTTGGGCATCTATTTCCCCATGGTTCTGGCAGTGGTGGTATGCCTTTTTTAATGAACCATGGTTCTAATTTCTCTTCCACTATCTCACAACCTCTATGTAATACTTTTGTAGGATCACAGGTTGTGGTTGTGGGGGTTGTGGGTGTGGTGGATGTATCCTCCTGCTCCTCATTATATGATTCCTCCTCGTCTTCATATAATTCATCATAATCATAATTTTCAAATTCAAGTTCCTCAAGTGATTCTGATGACTTATTATACCAGTAACCTATTGGATTATACTCTGGTTTAATTAAAGGTGCAAACCATTGTCTAGAAAATGTGGCATTCATAGAAAGACCACATGTAAAAGTTCCAGTGCCAATTGTATCATCATCAGCAAAATCATAATATTGAAGTACCATTGTTTGATATTTTTTATTTACTTTTAGGGTCATTAATTTATGATTTTCCCAATCTTGCCAATGTGTACTATAGATTGCCATAAGGGATGTTTTATTTCCCCATAATTCTATCCAATGACATTTAATAGGGTTTTGTTCTCCTAAGTCTGTGGCATTTTGTGTCATATCTGTCATGAACTCCTTGGTGGCATATGAGGATCTAGTAGCCATTCTATATTGTTCACATCCTGATCGCCAGTCATATTCTATGCAATAAGCATATTTTTGCCAAAAAGAATGAAAGCTGTTAGTAATCTGTACCCATTCTCTATAATCTTTCCAATATTCTGGGAATCTATTTGTCACATTATATTTATCAACTTTCTTAAACAAAATTGGGTTGGCAGTAGCAGTAGTAGTAGTAGTAGTAGTGACATTGCTAGTAGTGGTACTGGTTGCCTTGCTAGTTCCAGTAATCTCAGTACTATTAGTAGCATAGGTTGGCACATTAGCCAGTATCAATAATATTATAAATATTATTTTATTTTGTGAAAAATGCACATAGTGTGATTCACTATCACCTGTGCTGTATGTGTATTGTTTCCTGCCCATATAGTAGAGCAAAAGTTTCCTATCGCGTCCAGACTTGGAAGTCCTACCCACAGGACACATGCTATCCAGGTGATTATTAGTACTATTATCTTTCCGAACTTTTCCCATGAATACATGGTTCATGCCACGTTTTCTAATTTTGCCAATTTTAGTTCCCCTTTACCTGGGGTTATCCACACCTGGTTTCCCATGCCTGGGGCGACAATTTCTGCTTTCCGGAGGCTTTGTCCCTTGTGTGACCTAAAAACACAAATATGAGGTTTCATCACTGATTTATCATCATCAATGGGCATTTCATAACTTACATTATATTTTATGGCTTCACTCAATGGGCTTCCTCTATGTAATCTGGGTCTTTCATTTAAATTTCTAATTGCTTCCAATGAAGTTCTTGTCAATGGTTTTCCTTGTTCCTGCAATAATTGAGCTTTCAATAGGCCATTCAGGTGCTCAATAGCTCCTGCTGCAGTAGGATTTTAGGCATGATGAAAGTCCCACTGAATATCTAAATTTTTTGCTAAATCCTGTATTCTTTTACCTGTAAAATGTATGCCTTGGTCTGATTGAATTTTCCAAGGACATCCATATTGAGAGCACCATTGTAGTAAAGTAAGTGTAGCTACCTCTTGAGTTGGTTTTGGTCCTGGTCTGGCCAATGCCAAACCAGTAGTGACATCTACCATTGTACATAAATATTGTCCTTTAAATGCATTTAATGGTCCTATAAAGTCAATTTGTATTAATGTGTTAAAACCTGTTCGGTGTCCTACAACACCTTTATATTGTTTATTAAATCTAGTTTTTTGGTTAGGGCATGACTGGCATCCTCTAATGGCATTTTTAATTATGTGCCATGACACTTGTATGTTTCTTTGGGTAAACCATTGATGTAGAGCATGAGTTCCCAAATGTCCCATAGCTCTATGAAGATCCAATATTTCCTTTTCCCTTACTGCCACTTCTAATTCTGGTTTCACTATTTCATACCTGGCTTTAATCTTCTTTCTTAAAGGGGCTTCATCCTTGATTTCATAAGTTCTCCTTATTTTTAATACGCACTAGCTAATTGGTCTACTATTGCATTATTTGTGCTAGTTTCATCCTTTTTATTAGTATGAGCATCTACATGATAAACTTATTTTCACCTGTTTACTTATTTGGTCCAATTCTTCCCATGCTTCTTTGGACCATAAATCTTTACCATTTATTTTCCATCCTGTTCTCCATTTTCCTGACCATATAGCTATTCCATTTGCTACACACCATGAATCAGTATAAATTGTCATATACTTAGCTTTTTCCTTTAATGCTTGTCTAGCTGCTAACAACGCTGCTATTACTTCTGCATGCTGAGCTGATTTGCTATTACCTTGGTCTGTAATTGTCATACCATCTGAAGGTCGGTAGGCAGCAGCTTTCCACTTTATTTTTCCGCCATGGGTAGCTGATGAGCCATCCGTGAACCATGCTTGCAACATACCTGATTGGTAGGGTTTTGTACCCCATCGTCCGATGGGAGTAGACGGTGACGCTTTCTCCTTAATTTCGGGAGGTTCCACCAACCAATCACCTTTAGGTTGCTGTCGGAGCATGTTCTCGGACATTGCTGACATTTTCCCTTTTTGTGACACTTGGTGACGTTTAACAAAGTCTTCCAAGTACCATTTCCATTGGAGCACCCTTCCTTCAATAGGTAGGCCTGTCCAGGCTTCGCCCGGGGCTTTTACCCGTAATCTAGGATGGGAAACTCCGTATGGATTACAACAGGATTTTGGGTCATCATTGTGGTGACGGCCTTGGCTGCCTCGTATACGGCCCAAATTGTTCTTTCGAACAATGAGTACCGATTTTCAGACCATGGGAAGGGTTCGCTATAAAATCCTACCGGAAGAATCCTATCATTTTTAGTAAATATATTCCAATTACCGTGACCTTTAGCAAAAAGTACCTCAATAATAATGGTACTATTTTCCAAACTATAATACAATTTTTTGTACTCTTTAATACAATTTATTAAACATTTTACTGCCTTATCCTGTTCTTCTGTCCATTCAAAATCATTTGCCTTCCTAGTAATTTTATATAATGGTTGTAACATTAATTGTAAATATGGAATATGTTGTCTCCAATATCCAAATAGTCCTATCAGGTGTTGTACCTGAGTCTTATTTATTGGTTTTTCTATTTTTTCTAACTTATCTATCACAGAATCAGGAATTTCTGGACCAGTTGTAGACCAATGTACTCCTAAAAACTTAACTCTTTGTGCAGGACCCTGCACTTTATCCATATTAATTGTCCATCCTTTATCTCTCAAATGCTGTATTAATTTCTTCACAGTATCTGCTACTTCCTTCTCTTCCTGTCCAAAAATTATTAGGTCATCCACATATGACAAACACTCCACCCCCTTGGAATCAAAATCCTTGAGAGTTTCGGTTAATGCCGTATGTGCAATGATAGGACTATTCAAATATTCTTGTCGTAGTCTAAGAAATCTATACTGTTTTTACCTTGCCAATTCCTGAGAATTTGGATGCAATGGTATACCAAAGAACATATCGGATAAATCTATGGTTGCCAGCCATTTTGGTGATGCCCTTTTTATTTGTGTAAAAATATTATCAATATCCGGTAACTGACCAGGAAGCTTATCACTGATTTCATTAATTCTCCTATAATCTACAGTAAATCTCCATTTACCATTTGGTTTCTGTACTGGCCATACTGGGGAGTTATAGTTAAAGCTTTGGGCTTGTATTATTATATTTTCTTTTAATAAGTCTTTAATACTTTGATTTATTTCTTCAATTCCTCCTTTTATTGGATATTGGGGAGTAAAACTTGGTTTAGTTTTTGGAAGCTGTACTGGTTCTATTTGTACTTCTGCTAAATTAACCATTATCTTTTTTATTTTCTTATAATTCAGGTATTGTGGCATTAAAGTTTTAATCTCCTCAATTCCTAACACATTACAAGGTGCCTGAAAACTAGCCATTTCTTTTTCTACTTGTTTATCATATATTTACAATTTTACTTTTACTATTGGTACCCTTCTTTCTGAATTTACTCCTTGTAAGACTATATATTTATGTCCTTTTTGTTGATTTCCTAGATCTGTTATAATAGAAATTTGGCTTCCTGTATCTATAAGCCATTTGGTTGGTATTATCCACTTTTCGGTGACTCGCGGGATATTTACAAAAGGTCTAGTATCTTGGTCGCATAAATTTATCGCATAGGCCTTCCATTGCGATATCGCTCCCGTATTGGGGTGCGACCCTGTGGGTAAGGTCGGAACCTGCCTGATGGTTGGTTGCCTCTGCCTAAAAAATTTCTGTTCTGCCTGTAATCTTGTCCATTATTTTGTGGTGGTTGTCTATTATTATTACTATTCTGTGGCGGCTGTCTAGGAAAAAATTCGTTCTTCCTTCCCCAGAACCTGTTCATAAACCCTGGGTTCCTTGGTGGGGGTCTTATATTCATTGTTCTAATATTTCCAAAAGGTCTTACTTTGATATTAACATATGGTCTATTTCTATCCTTCCTAGGTTTCTTAATTTTTGCTTGAAATGACACTACTCTATCCTGTTCCAATTCTCTATACTGTTTAAAATAGGAGATGCCATCTGCTATCGTTTGGCATCCTTGTAGTCCACTCCTAATTTGTATTCTCAAATTGGGCGGAGCTCCCTTTATAATAATTTTCCTAAATGCCGGTGTCATCAGCGAGGCTTGAGGTGTAGTAGCCTGATTATATATAAACCATAGAATTCCTAGCTTTCTAAGTACATTAATTGCATCTCCATAAGTTATCCATCTCCCTGCTGTCTCAAATTGTGTCAAATCTAATGATGGAAAAGCATATCTCCAAGCGGCTGTTATCCAATCTAAGAGGGGATGAGTGTCTCCCTTTGCCTGTTCTATAACATGCTCTAATGCTTCAAATGTAGACGGGTTTTCAATTATTCCTTTAATTTTCGCCATTTCTTGGCTTGAAAGCATGATTTTGTCTGCCCCTTTTTCCCCCACAATCTAACCATATACTGTGTATCTTTGGCGCCACCTTGTGCATATTCCCGTCTTAACTCACTTAGCTCTTGTGGGCTGAATGGTCTAGTCTCCATCACTTCCAATTCCGGGGTTTGGGGCGTATTTGAAAAAGTAGGAGCTAATCTACTTATGCCTGATTTGGACGGAGTCTTTTTAGTAGTAGTTACCACCGGAAAAGAGTACGAAGTAGGAGTTTCAGAGTTGATCAGGCTCTTTTCCCGCTTCAGTACATTTAAGGCTAGCCTTTTTCCCATCAGCCTGTCCTTGTCAACATCTTGCACAGTTTTCATTAATATGGCTGGCACTTCCTTTTTATGGGCCCCTTCTATTAAAGGTCTAACTACCTCTGGATCCTTAAGGTCTCCTTCTATTTTGGTCGGTTTCATGCCAATTTTACGTTTTACTGCTCTAGCACTATCACCCCATTTCTGTTCTTCTTCTGACTGGATTGGGTTTCCTGTTACTGGAGATATTTGTAATTTTTTCATTTTCTTAATTAGCGAATTCATTTCCACGTCTTATTGGCTAACCAATATAAAAACTTAATTTCCTTTTTACAGGTATACCACCTAAAATTGGATAAATTCCGAGCCTTAATTAATTTTTCAAATTTTAAGTCTGCTTGTCTCTCCAATCTCTTTGAAAAGAATTTTAACATAAAAAATGAAAGTAGCTTCGGGCGTGTGACGTCAAAGTACCAATGCGCTTCCACCCGCTCTTCCTCCTTTTTACCAGAGTTGGCTTCGGGGCGTCTAGTTAGCCGGACTGGATACCCTAGTTAGGGTAATATTTCCGGCAGGGTTGGTTCCATCTCCAATGACCCGCTCTTCCTCCTTTTTACCAGAGTTGGCTTCGTGGAGCGTTACACAACCTCCTTTGGTTGTCACAGGCCTTCCGGCTACAGCTTATTAGAATTCCTCTAATCCTTTTCCTTTTATCCTGCCGACTATGCCAGCTGTCGAGAGCGCAGTTTAAATATCCAGATCCCGACACCTCCTTCTCATGGAAGGGAGTCGTGTGACCAGGTTGCGGCACTCGCGACCCTACTCGGTCAAATGGTAAATAATTGGCATGAGACAAGCAGAGTATAATTTAATTATATTTATTACCTAAATGCTATTATTACTTATTATTAACAATCCTAACTATACATTAAGTGTTTTTATCAATTCAATCCCAGTCTCTGGATCTATCTCCTTAATATATTGCACTGCACACACACACTTTAAACAGAAGAGAGCTAGAATAACTATAGCTATCATATATATCCACCACATCACAATGTCATACCCACAGCACACGGTTATACGACCTGACAGGCAATCCTCCGATGTCGCGAGGATGTAGGGCAGAGGGACGGGCTAACAGAACTAATTAAGGAACTGCACCTTCGTCTGCTTTCAGGTCTCAACTTATATACTATTTTCACTGCACTCCTTAACATATCTTATTGCCTACATCTGCACAGCACTCCAAGTAACACTTCACACATTTTCAGGGGGCTGGCCCCGTTCTTATCTATGCTCCTGCAGGTTTCTGCTCTTCAGCAGTCTGCCTGCTTACAGACTCATTACACTCTGCCTCCCAAGTGCTGGGATTAAAGGCGTGCACCACCACCGCCCGGCAATAAAGGCTGTTCTAAGAGGCAAGTTCATAGCACTAACTGCCTACGAGAGAGAGAGAGAGAGAGAGAGAGAGATCTCATACTGGCACGTTAGCAGCACACCTGAAAGTTTTAGAATAAAAAGAAGAAATCACAACCAAAAGCAATGACAAGGTTGTCCACTCTCTTCATACATACTCAATCTAGTTCTTGTAGTTTAGTTAAAGCAATAAGATAATTGAAGGAGATCTAGGGGATACAAATTTGAAAGGAAGAAGTCAAAATATCTTTATTTGCAGATGATATGAGTATATGTTAGTGACTGTAGAAATTCTACCAGGAAACAGCGTTGATAGACACTTTCAGGAAAGTAACTAGATACAAAAATAACTCACAAAAATCAGTAGCCCTCCTTTGTACAGATGACAAATGAACTGAAAATGAAATTAGCAAAATGACATCTTTCACAGTAGCCCCAAATAATATAAAATATCTTAGGGTGATTCTAGTCAAGTGAAAGGCTTGCATGGTAAAAACTTTAAGACCTTGGAGTTAAAAGATGGAAAGAGCTCCCATGCTTATAGATCAGTAGAATCAAAATTGTAAAAATAGCCATCCTACAAAAAGTGATCTACAGATTCAATGTAATCCCCAGAAAAATTCCAGCATAATTCTTCATCGATCCTTGAAAGGACAATTTTCAGCTTCCTGTGAAAACTCAAAAAACCCAGGATAGCTAAAACCCTCCTGAATAATAAAAGCACTGCTAGAGTTATCACATTCCCTGATTTCAAATTGTACTACAGAGCTGTTGTAATAAAAACAGCATGGTACTGGCATATAAGGAATGTTGATGAATTAAATTCAGTTGAAGACCCAACCATAAATCCATGCACCTATGGACCTCTGATTCTTTATATACTGGGGAAAAAAGGACAGCCTGTTCAATAAATGCTGCTGGTCAAACTAGATGTCTGAATTTTAGAAGAATGCAAATAGATCCATACTTATCCACCTTACCCAAAACTCACTCCTAATGAATCAAAGACTTGGAAATAAAACCAAATACACTGAATATTAAAAAAAAAGAAAATGGGAAACCTCTTTGAACTCATTGGCACAGGAAAAATTTTCCTCAACAGGACACTGATAGCACAGGCACCAAGGATGATATTAATAGATGGAACTGAAAAGCTTCTGCACAGCAAAGGACACCAGCATTTGGACAAAGCTGCAGCCTACAGAATGGGAAAACACTTTTAGCAACTACACATCCAATAGAGAGCTTATATTCAAAATAATATAAAGAATTTTAAAAAACTAAACATCAAGAAATAAACAAGAAACCAAGTAAAGATGGAGTAAAGAGTTAAACAAAGAATTTTCAAAAGAGGAAAAACTCAAATGGCCGAGAAACACTTAAAGAAATGTTCAACATCCTTAGCCATCAGGGAAATGCAAATCAAAACTACTTTGAGATTTCATCCTATACCTGTCAGTGTGGCCTAGATCAATAAAACAAGGGGCGGCTCATGCTGGCAAGGATGTGGAGTAAGGGAAACCATAATCCATTGTCTTTGAGAGTGCAAATTTATACATCCATTGTGGAAATCAGTGTGGTGAGGCCTTAGGAAGATGGAAATTGATTTACCTCAAGACCTAACTAGGCTTCTCTAGGGCATATAGCCCAAGGGTGCTTCATCCTTGTCATTAAATGAAGCTTCGTGTCCTGGGATTGGGTTGCATCTAATTGAGTTATTGGCCAAAGGGGTCCTATGGGAATTCCCAAACAACCTAAGCTGTTGTCAAGACTGTAAATTACTCTCCACAAACTGATGATAAGTCCCCATTGCTGAAGACAACACAACACCTACACAATTGAATTGAATATGGAAAAGTTGAACTGGTAGGCTAGATACTTAGATAGAGCCTTCACCCCTCATGCTAGTGTCTTTGGTACAGGAAGATATTCTGTCCAAAAAAGGAATGTAAACACTGACACAGCCATAAATCCTTTTATCTACACAAGTGTCCTGCCTGTAAGATATGGTAGGGCAATTGTGGCACAAAGCTTGTGGGAGTAATCAATCACTATCTGATTTGACTTAAAGCCCACTGTACGTGATAGAACCCATAGCTGACACTGCTTGGGTGACCCAGAACCTGAGACTAGATAGCCTATGAACTTAGGGGAAAGCTAAACACAACAGTTCTACTAAAGGACCAAAGCAATAAAATGAATCCTAATGTCATTCTTCTGTACTTTTATCAGTGGCTTGTTCAAACTTCATCAGAGAAGCTTCTACCTGTAACAGATGGAACCAAATACAGAGATCCACAGCCAGACATTATGCCGAGAGTGAGAAATTGGGAATACTTAGCCCTAAATGGGACATCTCCTTTAAATCCTTCCCCTCAGTGTGCTGTGGAAGAAGGGGAGGCAGAAAGAGTTTAGGAGCCAGAGGCGCTGTAGGACACCTAAAAATGAGGTTCTACAAGTCAACATAAGCAAAGCTCATAGGAACTCACAGAGATTGAGGCAGCATTCATAGGGCCAGCACCAGGTCCTCGATGTATGTATTATGGCTTCCAGTTTAGAGTTTTTATGGAATCCCTGAGTGTATGAACAAGTGAGTTTCTGATTCTTGTGTCTTCTCTTGGGGTCTTTACCTTCTGTTGGATTTGTCCAATTCCGATGTGCTAGTTTTTGTTTGTTGTTGTCATTTTATTTTATTTTATTGGTTTTTTTTTTGGTTTTTTGAGACAGGGTTTCTCTGTGTAGTAGCCCTGGCTGTCCTGGACTCACTCTGTAGACCAGGCTGGACTCAAACTCAGAGATCTGCCTGCTTCTACCTTCCGAGTGCTGGGATTAAAGATGTGTGCCACCATGCCCAGCAAGTTTTCGTTTTATCTTATTATATTTTATTAGAAGCCTGTTTGTTTTCTAATGAGAGACAGAAAAGGAGTGGATCCAGATGGGAGAAGAAATGGGGAGAGACTGGGGGAGTAGAGGAAGGGGAAACCATAATCAGGGAATGTGAAGAAAAAAAACCATTTCAATAAGAGGAAAAATAGAGATAAAATGGAATCACCAGAACAGATATATCAATGAATTCAGAAAATTAATAGTTCTTACATTAAAATATGTATTCCACAAAATGAGAAATTTAAAAAATGATTATTTTAGATTCATATTATCTGTTATTTTAGTTTGAATGAGAAACGCCCACATAGTCTATGTTTGATGCTATTCCCAAATTAATGGACATGTTTGAGAAGGATTAAAAGGTGTGTTTTTTGGAGTTGGTGTGGTCTTGTAGTTATCACTAAGGGTACACTTTGAGGTTCATAAGCCCAGCTAAACCCAGTGTCTGTCTGTCTGTCTGTCTGTCTGACTCTCTCTCTCTCTCTCTTTCTCGTTCTCTCTCTGCCAGCCAAAGATCAGGATATAAAGTTCTCAGCTAATGTTCCAGTATTATGCCTGTCTGGTTCCCACCATGAAGATCATAGACTAAGCATCTAAAACTGAAAGCAAACTCCCTATTTTTCCAATTGTTGACTTGATTGTGGTATTTCTTTATAACTTTACACCAGTAACTAAGATACCTACTGTTAGGGTACAGAACATGCTGAAGAAGACATCCAAACTCAGATAGTATGCAAAAGCAATGAGAGTTTATTTTCTTCAGAATTCTAGCATGCAGGGATCACTAAGTAAAATGGTGACCCTGAGATGAGCTTGCAGGCTCCTTTTAAAGGGTTTCAGGGAATTCCAGGGTGGGTTAGGTGATCTTCAACATGATTGGAACATTCATACAGAAAAGCATGGGCTAAGGGAACAAGTGACCTTTGGTTTATTTACCATTAACCAGGGGTCTCGAGTTAATCTTAAGACATGTGGATATTGCCTAATTGGTATGGGGATATTATCTAACCAGTAGTTAAGCAACCTTATCTCTTTCTGATCAGATGGCCAGATCTTGACCATTGTTCGTGGTTTTTCCGTTAACTGCTGAGCTTATCTCTGGGAATGGGAACCTCAGGCCTACTTTAATTTAACAAGATGAAGCCTGTCATGGAGTCAGCCTGACTCACAGGTTGGGCTTCTTTGGGGCCTTAGGGTCCTCTAGGGGTCTTAATTAGGGGTTCAGCTTCCCCAGGGCACTTCACTACAAAAATTAAACCAAGATGGGATAAACAACTTAAACAGATCTTTAACAAGCAGTGAGATTTAAAGTTCCAGTTTCAGGTGGATTTACTGGTGAATTTTACCAAACCTTTCAAGAAAAACCCAATTCCAATATTTTTCAAACTATTTTGAAAAATAGTAAAACAGAAAAGGAAGGAACATTACTACTGTTGTTTTGTCAACTTGACACAAGCTGGAGTTATCTGGGGAGAAGCAGCATCAGTTGAGAAAATGCCTCCATTAAATGGCCTATAGGCAGGTCTCTGGGGTTATTTTCTTGATAATGATTGAGGTGGGAGGGCCCAGTTTCATGAGCCAGGATGGTTACACCGAGAAACCCTGTCGTGAAAAAGCTAAAAAAAAAAAAAAAAAGAAATATTTTCATAACAATTTTATCACCACAGTTTTCAATATCTTGGGGTCGACAACACAACCAAGGCTTTACATCTACAGATTTACACAATTGCCTCTCAGGGACTCTTGTCCTCTCAGGGTCTTTGCAATGGGGACTCTTCTGCCATACCTTTCCTGGTCTCAGTGGCTCTCAGAAACTTCAAGGGAAAATTTCAAGACCCCTTTACTCTTGAATCTTGGCCATGTGGACAAGATTGCAAAGTTCAGCTGCCATTTTGTGATGGATCTTCTCCCCATGAACCATTTCTGCAGCAGCTTTTGTTTGGTGTTGCTTTTTTCAAGCAGTAAGGATGTTCTTAGGCTTTTCCCTTTCATTAGTTGGAAGCTAAACTGAGCAGGGGCTTACTTGAGGACCCTCTTCCCTTTATCCCAGTGCAAATTAAGGTTCTCCTTAATGGTGGTTATCTCTTTAACGATTGCAGTCTTTCTTCCAGTTCAAGCCCTGGATATATCATCAAGCTTGTCAGCATTCTTTTTTTTCTTTAAACTGTACTTTCTTAGTACTCTCCTCCTCCTCCTCCTCCTCCTCCTCCTCCTCCTCCTCCTCCTCATTCTTCTTCTTTTTTTATTTTTGTTTTTTTTTTCCAAGGCTGAATTTTTCTGTGTAGGGTTTCTCTGGCTGTCCTGGAACTCACTTTGTAGACCAGACTGGCCTTGAACTCACAGAGATCCAACTGCCTCTGCCTCCTGAGTGCTGGGATTAAAGGCATGTGCCACCATGCCCAGCTAACACCATACTTCCCAATCCTTCCCAAACATTTACACTAACTGGGGACCATGCATTCAAACATATGAGCCTAGAGGCCATTCTCACTTAAACCACCACAATTAATATCATGAGCAAGCAGCAAGCATGGCAGCAGGCTTGGTGGCTGGATCACCAAACTGGGCACTCATGCATTTTCTTTTTTCATTATTGGTTTAAATTTTTTATCATACAATGTGTTTTGGTCATATTTTCTTTATCCCCAACTCCTCCAAGGTTTCCCTACCCATCCTACTTCATGTTCTTTCCCCATCCCCTGGGTGTCTGTGTGTCCCTCAAACCCCTTGAAAATCAAAACAAACAAAAACCCAAACCAATCTAAAACCAACAAAAAGCACCTCCAAAACACAGTGTCTGATTTGTATTAGTGAGCTGCTCTGGGGTATGGAGCCTTCCTCAGAATGTGGTATTAGTGAGCTGCTCTGGGGTATGGAGCCTTCCTCAGAATGTGGTTGATGTACTTAGTGTCACTCTATTGGAGAAAACAGATTTTCTCTCTCCAAGCAGGTACCAATTACAAAAACCATCTTAGTTAGGGTGGAATTTTGTTCCCACTTTTCCTTCTTTCTGCTGGGATTCTGTCTGGCTTGCACTGGTGTGGGTACTGTGCAGTGTTCCAGTCTCCGCATTCATATGTGCAACAGCCCTGCTTGGAGTCATCCACTATCTCTGGCTCTTAAAATATTTCTGCTTCTTCTAACTTTGAGAGGAGAGATTTGATACAATCGTTTTATTTAGAGTGAGTGCTCCAAAGTCACTCCCTCCCTCCCTGCATATTACTCAGTTGTGAGTCTCAGTGTTAATTACCATCTTCTATAAAAACAAACTTCTCTGATGAGTGGTCAAGAACTCACATTTGGAACCATAAACAGAAAGTAGAGAGAGTGGTTTAGATGGCATGGATCTTTAATGTTTTAAAGTCTGCCCTCAGGGGACATACCTCCACCAACAAAGCCACATCTCCTAAAACTCCCAAACAGCACCACCAACTGGGAGCCAAGTATTCAAATGTCTTCTTACACTATGGGGAACATCTCATTCAAATCACCACAATGTGCTTTTAAAAACAAAGATTTTTGAGTGTTTATTACAACAGTTGTTTATTATGACAGCTGTTTATTGTTTCTGTCTGTGTCAAACTTTTAATAAAAAATTGAGTCTTAAAGGACTTAATAAAGATTTAAAAAATTATGTCAATGTGTCTAAGTTTTTTTTTTTTTTTTTTTTTGGTTTTTTCAAGACAGGGTTTCTCTGAATATCTCTGGCTGTCCTGGACTCGCTTTGTAGACCAGGCTGGCCTCGAACTCACAAAGATCCGCCTGCCTCTGCCTCCCAAATGCTGGGATTAAAGGCGTGCGCCACCACCGCCCGGCTTATGTGTCTAAGTTTTATATAACATCTAGATTTTCAATAATTTATGCTTCAGCACTGTTCTATCTGACATTCTGGGTGTTCAAAAACCACAATCAGAAACGAAAGCCAATGAGGGTATAAAATCTAAAAAGATAGCCAATATTTTGATCCTAGGTTTAGACCCAGTTAATGATGGATCATCTGTCAAAGCATTCTACAGCCTTGAAGAGTTACTTATCCTCTTGATAATATAGGCCATGAGTACCTCAGAGGTTGGACTTCAGCCAGCCCTATATTGTGCAAATAGGAAGATCAACACACAGGAAAATGTACACAGTGCTTCCAGGGGAAGGTAAATGTCTAACTGAAAGACCCGGGAGAGGGAAGTCCCTCACCCAAGACTCAGGATATCATGGCCACCAAAAACTTGCAAGAGACCATCTTGATGCAATCTGCAAGAGGTTTATTTTGGGATCAGCATGCTGAGGCCAAAACTCATATCCCACGCAGGGGTAGAGGAGTTTCGACCCCAATTTGGAGGAGAGTAGGGTATTTAAAGAAAAAAACCACAAACCAACGGGGTGAGGGGAAATACAAGTGGAAAGTACCAGCCCATTATTTAGTTAGTCATGTGGGAAACACCCTATACTTGTTTTTCTCAGAAATGAATTTAATCTTACTTTACCATCTGCTTTGTGGTCAGCTAGTTCCTAGAGCCTGGGGATCACGACCTGACTGACCTTCATTCTTGGTTCTGCCTTTTTATGGTCAGCTAAGTTCCTGGAACATAGCTGGCCTGGCTCCATTCTGTCTTCGTGGGGGGGGGGCTTTAAAATTTTTCATTCCTTTCAAGTCCAATGATCCAGTGTCAAACTTAGAGGAGTTGTTGTCAAGGTCCATCCCATTGTCACAAGTAACACAAAACACAAACACAAGATACACAGAAAAACACTAAGAAAAATCCTTCTCAATCTCGAATGCCAACACCACTCCACAGAAACATATGTCCGGGAGGTCTCTCGCGTCCCCTCTCTTGACAGGACCACTGTATCCTCCCTGGCACCCAGATGGGACCCTCCCAGGCATCCCAGGGGTCCCTGTCCTCCTGGGATGTCTCCCAGGGCTACAGCCACTGATCCACCAGCACGTCTGCCTGATCACCCCATCTGTCTCCTCAAGAGACTAAAGGGCTGTAAAACTGAAAGCAACCTTCTTGAAGTCAGATCTCATACAAACCAGAACAGAAATAGGCCCAAGCCACAGAGACAGAAATCTCACAAACCAGACAACAGAAATAGGCTCAAGACACAGAAGTCTCACCTCCAAGTAGGTTCTTGGAGATTGGGGTGGCTGCAAATTCTTGGCCAATTCACCAAATGAAAGACCCGGGAGAGGGAAGTCCCTTACCCGAGACTCAGGATATCACGGCCACCCAAAAACTCGCAAGAGACCATCTTGATGCAATCCGCAAGAGGTTTAATTTTGGGATCAGCACGCTGAGGCTGAAACTCCCACACAGGGGTAGAGGAGTTTCAGCCCCAAGCTGGGGGAGGGTAGGGTATTTAAAGAAAAAAAAAACACAAACCAAGGGGGTGAGGGAAATACAAGTGGAAAGTACCAGCCCATTATTTAGCTAATCATGTGGGAAACACCCTATACTTGTTTTTCTCAGGAATGAATTTAATCTTACTTCACTATCTGCTTTGTGGTTAGCTAGTTCCTGGAACCTGGGGCTCATGACCTGACTGACCTTCATTCTTGGTTCCACCTTTTTATGGTCAGCTAAATTCCTAGAACATAGCTGGCCTGGCTCCATTCTGTCTGCCAGGGGGGTCTTTAAAAATTTCCATTCCTTTCACAACAAGACTTTGACCCAAACTAGCAATGGCATAACTGGTAAGAAGACTGAAGGAGCCAGAGGGTGTCTCCTAAGTCCTACAAAGTAACCTCTAAAAGCCTCAACTAACTTTAAAAAGAGAAATAGTTTTTGGTTACCAACATGATCTTCAACTCTCAGCAGAAAAAATAGTTTGAAAAATTATAATAATGATACAATGCAAAGAAACAAAAATCCAGATTCTAAAAAGAGACAAAAATTCAGGTCTCATATCTCCATTAAATCTTATGTATGGGCCATCACAACAACTCCAGTTATGATACAGATCTAAGCTCTTCCATGACCCACCAGTGAACAGTACAGAGTAATTGAAGTCAAATTCTAGGTTCAGCAGAACCAGGGGCTCCAGGTGAGTTCTGTTGATCTCTTTACTGGCTTTCTCTGAAAGTTTTATTCCAAGATAGTTTAGGGTTCAGTGCAGGGACAAAGAAGCAATGATAAACCTACAGACTTGTCCAGTTTTACCTGATGTGCTCACAAGTGTCATGGAGAATGGGGAATGTATGAATAATGTTCTAAACTAGGAAAAGAAATATCCTGCTCATGGCATTCCTTGGGCAAGTGGAGGGAGGTGTTACTCCCAGAAGAATAAACAAAAATCTAAGGGAGAAGAGTTCATTCAGGAGGATAATGTAGGAAAGTCTATATAATATTTGGGCTCCAAATTCTATGCATGTAAATGTATTCAGATAGATTTACCTAAACTTATCAATACTGGTAACTTTCAATCATGGTTTGGTTTGCTACATTATTTTTCTTTTGCCATTGTTGGTACTTAATGGCTACAGCTTTGAACTCCTTTCCTTTTAATGTATTCCACCATTAAATTTTTTCTTAAAGATGTTCTTTTCTATCTCACCAGATTATATTGAAAGTAGATTAAATTTATTATTATTTTATATTTATGGCTATTTTTCCTGCTTGTGTGTCTCTGTACCACATACATGCAGTACCTACAGAACCCATAAGAAGGGAGTAGATCCTTTGGGAACTGAAATTACAGATGGTTATTAGGCTCAATGTGGGTGCAGGCAACCAAACTGGAGTCCTCTGCAAGAGAAACAATTGAATTTAATCTCAAAGTCATTTTTCATGTGCCATTTGCCATATTCTTAATATATAGCCATCAACATTATTTTTAAAACAACCACAGCCCTGAGAACAAACTATACAGAATGACTATCCCGAAATGAACACAGCCATAGTTTTCATGGATCTTACCTGTTATTGGATTATCAATTGACACAATCATCTTATTCTTGCTTAGATCTTGCATTTTTTTTTTTTTGGTTTTTCAAGACAGGTTTTCTCTGTGTAACAGCTGTGGCTGTCCTGGACTCACTTTGTAGACCAGGCTGGCCTCGAACTCACAGTGATCTGCCTGCCTCTGCCTCCCAAATGCTGGGATTAAAGGCGTGCGCCACCATGCCCGGCTAGATCTTGCATTTTAATCTTTTAAAATTTGTGTCACCTAGGATATGCAACTATTTCAAACTAAACTCTCTATAATGCAGGGATTCCAACCATTTCCTTCTATAGGAACCACAAAACCCTTTTTTAAATACAGATAAGGTAGGGAGTTTTGTGGTTATTCGTAGGTAGGTCTGTGCCTCTCATCAACCCAGAACTGGTTATAGTAGACTGATGGATTATAATTATGTTCCCCCAAAAGATTTTTGGGATCAAAGCTTTCAGAAGGTTTTTATGACAGGAGATTACAAATTAGAGTGAGGTATATCAATATTAACATATAAAATAAATCAATAGTCAGAGAAAGGCAAGAAACCATCCCCCACCTGGTCTTCATACAATAAACTGAGTATGCTCAAGGAAAGCCCAAACTATATGAGTATTGTAGGTGACCAAGAAAGAGTCACGGGGCTCTGGGCCCAATTTTTTTAAAATTGCCTTTTATTCACTAATTCAATTTACATCTCAGTCACAGCCCCCTCCCTACCCTGCTCCTGGTCCCCCCCCCCCCCCCCCCCCCCTCCTGGGCCCAATGTTTTTGGAGCGCATTTATTTTTTTGTTTTTCTAGTTCACTAGTTAACTCCCATTCTTGAGAGTGCTTCCAGTATTTCTAACCACACATCCATGGTCTAGTTCTTTGCAGTGGGACACAAGAACCTACATACCTCAGCAGGTGTTCAGGAACACTCCTGCAGGACTCAAATCTACATCTATAAAAGTTTGAACAGAAAGATGCAGGGAAGATGAGTATTATTAGAGGAGATGACAAGCTAGCGTTGTATTAGGGCTGGAGTATAAATCAATAGCAAAACTACATGTTCTTAGACAAGAAAGTACATTTGAAGAGGAAATTAAACTTAGTTTTTCTTTTCATGTCGCTCAGGATAGCCTTGAACTCGCTGCTGCTGACTCTGAATTCTTGGTCCTCCTAATGTAAGAAATAAATCCTTGTAATAAGTTTTCAATATGGGGTACACTTAACTCATCAGAGTGTTACAGATATGCAGGAAGTGCTAGACCTCTTTCTTCCCCAACTGGCATGTTGTACCTGCTTGTCTCAGATCTCCAGGCTGGAAAAGCTGCAAGCTTTGTGATTGGGCTCACATCAGGAAGGAAGGCACTTTCAAGATCCAGAGTAGTCATTAGAGAAGGCATTGCATCCTGAACCAGTAGGACTGGGAATCTGGGAAAGGTGCCATGCTAGAAGAATGTGAAAATTGTAATTCTCTACATCATCAGCTCATAGGAAAAGGAGGGCAGGAAATTTTTTGCAACTAGGGACTTAAAAAAAAATAGTGTATTGCCAGGTCTGGAAGTGCAACAGCAAATATCCCAGCACTCTCAAGGCAGAGACAGGAGGATCTCTATGAGTTTGAGGCCAGCCTGGTCTACATAGTGAGTTCTAGGACAGCCTTGGATATGTAGAGAGAGACCCTCTCTCAAAAAACAGCCAAAATAGACAGAAAAACCCACTGTCTTGCGCCAAGTCAGTACTCCAGCCATTTTGGCCTTTTTTTCTATGCTGGAATCCCTTTTGGAGAACGGGATACTAAAAACCGCTTCATTTTCAGTACTCTCTTTCTTTCCCACTCTGCCCACCTTTGGGTTACTGCCTTGAGTCAACACCCTGCCTGTAAGCTCCCCTTCTGAACACATTTACAAATACAACTTTACTGAAAATCCTTTCCTTTGTTCACATCAACACTTTTTCAACAATGTAATTATTTTTTATTCAATATATATCTTTACAGACTCTTCCTCTGTTAACCCAATTGCTACACAAGTTGATGCCAACACATTCTTAACAGTGAATTATTTAGTCATTTTCGACAATAAAAAGTTTCTTTACAGACTCTTATGTTAATCCACTTTCCACTCAATACAGGCTCTCTTTCCTGTTAGTTTGAAATATTCTCAAAGCGCTCAGACACAACTATGTCCAAGTGCTTTAAAACGTCCAAAGAGCGACTGCATCTTCCAAATTAAAGTGATCCCTGAATCAGCATCTAGAAACTTAAAAACTTAAGTTCTCTGTTTACCTCAGATCTATAGTACGTGAAATCCACTTTATAACAAATCCAACTAGAGTTCCCAGAGTCTTTTCTAAAAAACTGATAATCCTTAAGCTCTTGATACTTATGAATCTTTCCTCATTAGAGGAAGTACTATTTCTTTCTCTAGCTTACTAACGTTTTATTACTAATTAACAATAATTATTGAATTCTAGTTTACTAGGCTTTTTCTTTTATGGTCCAATGTTACTCCACAAAACACAATTTTAAATAAAACATCTTGATCCTGGCTACTGTTCTAAGGCCTTGCCCAGCTAGGACAGCTCTGGGCAGGCTGTCCACGGGCGTGAGGAACAGCCTAGAACAGCAACGCCCTCTGGCGTCCAAACACCAAGAAAACCCGAGCCTCTGCTTCCGGAAGGGGCGGGGCGCGCGAGGGGGCGTTCCCGGAGGGAGGGGCGGGGCGCACCAGGGGGCGGCTTCCGGAGGGAATGGCTTCCTGAAGGGGCGGTGAGCGAGAAGGGAGGACCGTGCGTGTAGGAGATGTCTGGCGGCCGCCGCCCCGGCGTGTCCAAGGTATGCTGTGCAGTTGCTATGGAAGCCGTGGGCCCGAGCGCGGCCGCCGTGGGCTTCCGGAGGCCGTCCCGGGCCGGGTGGAGGGCGATAGCGCGCCCGGCCCGTGGGCGCGAGCCCGTTGTGGCGGTCGGTCTGGGGCCGGGTATTTTCGCCCTGTCTTCTTGCCCAGGTCTGCGCTGATTGTCCTGGGTACCGAGATGGTTGGTGGCAGACAGGGAGAACGGGACACGTTTCTGGGAACTGTTGGAATGGGTACGTTAGCCGGCGTCTGGTGTTCATACTGCCACCAAGAACTGTAGTGGGTATTGGAGTATGTCTCTCGCTACACTTAGCTTTCCCGCCCAAACTTTCTGAGATTTGTTGCTTCTTTTGTGTCTCCAGCGGTCTCAGTATTACTGTAAGCATGGAATGTAGGAACTGTTACATGGGTGACATTTAAGTGAACGTACCTTCTCTTCATTTCTCCGTCATTGTGTTCCTCTTGGATCATATTTTGCCTTTTTAAAGTTCCACACTTACAGATGTTTGTTTCATAGTACTCAAAATTTAAAATAGCAAACAGTGCTTCATTACTTGGTCTGCTCCTCATTTTATTGGAAAAGTTGCTGAAAAAATATCCCATATAAAATGTGTCTACTACCTTATCATTGCCATTCTTCCTTATTTCTCAAATAGCTCTGATATTTCTCAGGCCACACTAAGAACTTTGAAGCTGATTAAGGGATAACTTAATTATCACTTCATTAGGCTGAAAGGCTAATTCAATTTCAAAAAGACTAAAATGTGAAAAAAAAATCAAGTGATTAAAACATTGCTAAGTCTAACTTATTTACGCATCCCTAAAGTCCTGATTCAATCTCATAGCTACTCATTTACTTTTCCTTACTGCCTTGCTCCAGATTTTGACATTGTGCCTTTTCTCAACTTTATGAGTTTGCCCTGGACAGTCTTAAACATTGATTTTAGTTGCTACTATTGTATAAACAAATTACCTTGTATTATGAAATCATTCGTTAGTTTACTAGCCCTAGCAGTTTTTTCTAACTTAGAAATCTAGTATTTTTTACTTTGTTTTTGCCCTCTTCATTCTATTATTTTTAATAGTTTTCCTTTTCAGTAGTTGTGTTAATTATTGTTGTGTAAAAATTGCCTCAAAACTGAAGCAGCTTTCAACAAATATTGCTGCTAGGAATCTGAGTGGAGCTTAACTTTATGGTTGTAGCCCACACAGATTTCCCACAGGGTCTTCTCCCAAGAAAATCTATGAGAGGCAACCTGAGTATAAAATCGTAGCTTCTTTACTCAACTGCTATATACTTGGGCAAATCACTTAACCTCATGCTAGGAGTCACTTTCATCATCCATAAAATGAGACAAATACTACTTTCTTCAAAGGATTGACAAAGAAATTAAATGAAGATTGATGTGGCTCACATTTATAATCCCAACAATGGAGGGGTACAGGTAGAAGATCTAACTGCAGGTTTGAGGCCAGCTTCATCTACATAGTAAGTTCCAAACCAGCCATGAGCCCTGCTCCCTCCACCAAAAATAATTTAGTTAATTAATTTAATGATACTCATTTGAGGTGTGTAGTAAAACATAAGCACATTCAAAGGGATTGAGGCAAGGGGAGATTTTTAAAGATTATAAGAGAGAAATAAGGAAAATTACATTTTCTGATGACACCTTCTGACTTGGGAGTTGGTGGTTGGTAAGTTTCAGTTTGTTATTTCCAAAGGGCGACTCAGAACAGAGTAGTCAGCTTTCTTAACAGCCAGTGAGACAGGATCTCATGTAACACAGGCTGGTCCTGAATTTACTGTTTAGTGAAGGTGATTTTGAACTCATTATCTCGCCTCTACCTTTCTACAAGAGACATGTGCTACCATGCCTGGTTTTCAATTAATTAACTAATTAATTTCCAATTTATGTTCCTTAGAGCAATTGCTATAACCAGTAAATATTTGATGAACTCGTGAGTATTCTAGGTGTGAATAAACACAGACAAATACCCTGTCAGATATCTTGAATATCACCTTCAGCTCTTCAGCTTCCAGGTTCATAGAGTTCTGGATAAGACACAGTCAACCAGGCTGGGCATGGTGGGGCAGGCCTTTAATCCCAGCACTTGGGAGGCAGAGGCAGGTGGATCTCTGTGAGTTCGAGGCCAGCCTGGTCTACAAAGCAAGTCCAGAACATCCAGGGATACACAGAGAAACCTTGCCTCGAAAAACCAAAAAAAAAGAAGATACAGTCAACCTAGAGAGATATTTCCAAAGACTGATGATACTCATTTGTGATGTGTAGTAAAATATAAACACATTCAAAGAGATTGAGGCAAGGGGAGATTTTTTAAAGATTATAAGAGAAAATAAGGAAAGTTGCATTTTTTTCTGATGACACCTTCTGATTTAGGATGGCTATTGCTGTGATGAGACACCATGGCCAAAGCAGCTTTGGGCTTCTTAGGCTCACACTTCCACATCATGGTTCATTGTCAAAGGAAGTCAAGACAGGAACTCTCAAGAGGGCTGGAACCTGAAGGCATTTAAAAAAAATTTCTTATTGATTCTTCGTATGTACACCCAGTCCCACTCATCTCCCTATCCCCTTATATTCGCCCTCTGCCCTTGCAACCCCCTCATAATAAAAAACACAAACAAAAAAATAAAACAAAGCATAGAAAACATCTTATTGTGGAAGCTGTAGTGTGTCAGTGTGTCCCACAGTATATCCCTCTGTCCACACATCTTCACTTGCAAATGTTCATTGCAGTGAGTCATTGGTTTGGTTTGATGTCTCTGGCTTCTGTGTCACCATCAGTAATGGATCCTCACCAGAACTCCTCTTGGTTATCCAGTTGTTGCCCTGTGTCATGGAGATCCTGCAGTTTTGGATTGGCAGGAGTGGCCCATTAACATGGGCCAGCAGTTCACAGATAATAGATTTTGGGGTGGGCCAGCTCTATGCCCTTAATCTGGGTCTGAGTAGCAGCTGAGCTAGTCAGCCCACTGACTCTCCCCTATTGGCACCACCAGGGTGAGCTCTGCAGCGTTGTTTCTGCTAAGGCCACAGGATGTGGCCATCGACAGGAGTCAGGGTCACCTCTTGTGGGGTGGGCTCACCCACACTCATGGGAAGTGTTTTCCTAATTGAGGTTCCCTCTCAGATATCTCTAGCTTATGCCAAGTTAACATAAAAGTAGCCAGCACATCTTCTCCAACACCACTGCAGGTCCTCATCACCAAACCTTTCTTTATAAGTGCTTCTTGCGTGATGACAATCACTTGGTAGACTTTATTTAAACACAGTGTACACTTTCATTTGACTTGAAGTATGGCTTTTGATTTTCAAAAAGGCAGAGAAGGAGCTATGAGAGAGTAAGAATCTCTGTAAAGATTGAGTTCTGTTCAGAATAGGATTAATTTTAGACAGTAGGAACATAAGGAATAATGAAGGCTCAGTATTTAGAACCTTGATGGACCTTTATAATGGCTGATATTTTTTCCTCTTAGGGAAGATGTGACAGGTCATTAGGGTCACATGGAGATATATAAAGAAGTGTAAGTATGGAACTTTGTTGAGTGTTTGAGTGTAGAGGGCTAGGAAATGAGTAGGAATGTTCACCAAAAGTGACCAAAGACACCATTAGAAAAAATAGAAAAAGACTTATCTTTGGTTCATTTTATAGAAGCTGTTTAATGTCATATAATCCTGTGTACCAATTCTTGGGATTATTTCCTATGCTATTAGAATCCTTTTAAGAAAGTATTTGCTAGGGCTAGAGAAATGGCTCTAGTTAAGAGAATTGGCTACTCTGTCAGAGGACCTGGATGTGGTTCCTAGCACTAGGTGGCTCACAACCACCTGCAACTCTAGTTATTGGGGATCTGACACCCTCTTCTGGTCTCTACAGGAACCAGGCATACAAGAGGTACATTGATGTACATGGAGACAAAACATCCGTGTGCATAAAATAAAAGGAAGCTCTTACTTATGTCTGTATTTTGAAGTGTTCAACCTATGCTTCCTTTAGCAGTTTCAAGGTATCAGGTCTTATATTAAGACTTTTGATCCATTTTTAAGTGGTTTTTGTGAAAGATAGGGAACAAGTTTCATTCTTCTACATGCAGAAATCCAGTATTTACAACATCATTTTTAGAGTCTGTCTTTTCTCCAATGTGGTGGTTTTTTTTTTTGACAGCTATGTCAAGATCCAGGTGGCCATAATTGTATGTTTATTTCTGGCTCCTCTCTTAGACTCCATTGATCTACATATCTGTTTTTGTGCCAGCACTACTTTTGCTATTATGAATATGTGCTATAATTTGAGATCAAATATTGTGATACTTCCAGCATGGGTCTCTCTGCTGAATATTGCCTTGGCTGTGGGGTATTTTGCACTTCGATATAAATTTTAGTATTGTTTCTAGTTATATGAAAAATTTGATTGGGATTTTGATGGAGATTGTGTTGAATCTGTAGGTCAATAGATTTTTGCTAATAGAGCTATTTTCACAATATTAATTCTGGCCATTCATCAGCATGGAGGATCTTTTCTTAAGTATTTTGTTTATTTGTTTGTTTATGGGACAGGAGCACATGTGTGCCATGCTGCACATGCCACAGCTGGAGTGGGAAAGTCAAAGGACAATTTGCAGGATTTGTTTTTCTCATTCAACTGTGTGGGTCATTAGGCTTGACAATGAGTGTTGGGCCACGGAAGCCCTCTTCAGTATTTTAAAGTTTTCACTGTGTGGGTGCTGTACTGATGGCTTGGTGATTAAGAACATGTAGTGCTCCTGTAGAGGCCCCAAATTCAATTTTCAAAGCTCACACTAGGCAGCTCACAATGCCTATAGCTCCAGCTCCAGGGTGTCTGATACCCTTCTATCTCTGTGAACACTTATACTCATGTGGATAGATCAACAGAAAGACACACTGGCACACACACACACACACACACACACACACACACACACACACACACAC
>CAJQZJ010032158.1:3329348-3341950 GCA_907164525.1 Lophiomys imhausi
TCCTGCTCTCTTACCCTCAGGGCTACCTCATCCACAACCATACCCTGAGGGCCAGCTCTCCCGAGTGCTGCAGCAGCAGACTAGGGATGTAGCCAGTTCTTCCATTCTCATGACTCCAGGGCTAAGCTCTCTCACCAGCCTAGGTGACAAGGGGCAGGGATGGGTCTTGTTTTTGCATTTTATTTGAGATAGTGTAGGTAGCCAAGGATAGCCTTGAAACTGAAATCCTCTTGTGTCAGCCTTTCTTACAAACCTGCACCACTGTGCCTGTCCTTCCTGTCCTTACTGTGTTTTGTCTTTCAAATCTGCACCACTGTGCCTGCCTTACTGTCCTTACTGTGTTTTGTCTTATAGACCTGTGCCACTGTGCCTAGCCATCCTCTTTACTGTGTTTTGTTTTACAAACCTTTGCCACTGTTCCTGTCCTTCCTGTGTTTACTGTGTTTTGTTTTATATATCTTTGTCACTGTGCCTGGCCTTATTATGTTTTCTGTCTTACTGCAGTTAATAGGTTAGGCTTGATTTGCTCAGATTTAGTTGGAATTCTATTTTCATTATTTAATGCCAAGTCAATTCTCCTAATTCCTAAGTCATAATGCCACACACATAGTTCCTCCGGGCTAACTTGTTATTAATGAGTAATATATGAATCACTATCTGGTAGAAATGTAAGTTAGTAATAAATTTTTGTTCTGATGACACTTTATAGTGTATTGTAGTTGTCTTAAAACGTGGCTTCTCAAAATCAAAGGTTAGGTTTGCTTAGAGATCTTCTCTGGAAAGTGCTTCAGATCTGTTGACCACTGTAAGTGCCATTCTGGCAACCACCATTTACATTTCAGTAGTTATGCTGATAATAAGCTGATAATTCTTATGTTGATTGAAACTCATTGTGATATGTCTCTTGGCCCATCTTTTACATGACTTAGAACATAGTTTCAATGTTAAAAATTTTTTTTAAATGTTTATTTATTACTTCAAGTTACATCTCCATCATAGTACCCTCTTTCCACCCCTCCTGGTCCCCCCTTCCCTCCCTTCCCCCCTCTTCTGCCCCCCACCCCACTCTTCCCATGTGGAGTGTCCCTACATATCAGCTCCTCTCAGTTCAACAGTCATATGAGAGCTAAGAGCTTCCTCTTGCACTGGAGTCCTACATGGTAAACTGTGTCCCAGCACTTGGGAGGCAGAGACAGGCGGATCTCTGTGAGTTCAAGGCTAGCTTGGTCTACAAAGTGAGTCTAGGACAGTCAAGGATACACAGAGAAACCCTATGTTGAAAAACCTAAAAAAACCCAAAAACAAAAATACTGTTCTTTATATTAATTATATCTTAATAAAACTGCTATTTAAAAACACTGTTGCGGGCTGGAGAGATGGCTCAGAGGTTAAGAACACTGGCTGTTCTTCCAAAGGTCCTGAGTTCAATTCCCAGCAACCACATGGTGGCTCACAAAAACACTGTTGCTCTCTTCTACTAAAAGAGATATTTGGAATCAGGTTTTAAAATTCTGATTGTAAATGGAGACATGCTCTGGGTCAATTATTTAAAATGAATTAACCTTTTGGCACGTAAGGGAATGAGAAGTGAGATGGTTGTGAGTTCAAAGCCAGCTTGATTTACCTATGGCGTTTCAACTCAGGCTTGGTTCCATATTGAGATCTTGTTCCAGAAAACAAAAAATTAGGAGTTGTGAAAATGGCTACATCTTGATCCCTAGCAGCTATGTTTAAAAAAAAAAAAAAAAAGCTGGGCACAGTGTGCATCAGCACTGGAACGGAAGACAAGGGAAAATCTAGCTAGTTATTCAAATCATCCTGCTTAGTAAGAGACCCTGCCTGCCTTAAATTATAAGGTTGAAAGTGATGAGGAAAGATGCCTGATGCTGACTGTTGGCTCTGTGCCCACATATACACATGCATATGTGCATCCTCACTAGCTAATAAATTAAAAGTCAGAATACTTAAGAAGTGAGGTTATTTAACATACGTTGACTTTTCTTACAAAGTTGAACCTTAGGTAAAGAGTAAGTGATTCCTTGTAATATTTGAAGCCATGCATGTAGTTAGTTGATGGACTGTCTCCATCTTTCAGTTCTCCATCTCCCTATTTATTCATTCATTTATTTGTTTGTTTGTTTGTTTTTTTTTTTTGTGACAGGGTTTGTCTGTGTTTCCCTGGCTGTGCTGGACTCACTTTGTAGGCCAGGCTGTCCTCAAACTCATAGAGATCTGCCTGCCTCTGCCTCCCAAGTGCTGGGATTAAAGGTGTGCTCTACCACATCTGGCTCCTTTATTTTTTTAAACCTTTAATGGGTGACAGACATTATAGTTACCAAGATTTTATTTTGTCTAAGACATGAAGCTGGGTATTAAATGTTATTTCCTTTTATACATACTCTATTTGTCAAAATATTTGATTCTTAAAAAATTTTCTTCTTGGGCCTCAGGAGGTAGCTTAATTGTAGAACAATCTTGAATTCCATACCCAGAACCTATGGTTTTAAAGTCACAAGGTAGAGTTTGGTGATATACACCTTTAATCCCAGCACTTGGGAGGATATGTGTAAGTTCAATCTACATAACAGGTTCCAGGTCAGGCGGAGCTACACTATGAGACCCTGTAAATAAAGCAAAATGAAATAGAAGTCAGGCATGGTGGTGTATGAATCTCAACCTTAGGGAAACAGAAGATTCCATGGTCTCAGTGGCTGGAGGGCCTTGTTTTTTTGGTAAATTATAGGCCACTGAGAGACCTGGTCTCAAAAAATATATACAAAGGGAATCCCTGTGGAACAACACTCAAGCTTAACTCTAGTCTGCACATTCATACACAAACACACACACACACACACACACACACACACACACACACACACACATAGACATACATCCAGATAATTCGGTTTTGTAAAACTTTTGCAAACCTCCTTAGTGTATTAGAAACTCAGTCTTCATTTGTAAAGTGCATAGATTATCATGAATCATAAAGTCTCTATTTTGTTTCTGGTATATCATTTAATATCACTCATTACAATATGTTACTTTTCTGTGGGTTACTCAAAGTCAGTACCATTTTCTTTCTTTAATTTCTTTATTTTGCGTGTTCATGTCTGGATTGGTATGACAGACCCGTCTAAGACGAGACAGGGAGGGGTAGAGACCCAGAGAGAGAGAGAGAGAGAGAGAGAGAGAGAGAGAGAGAGAGAGAGAGTGAGAGAGTGAGAGAGAGAGAGAGAGACAGAGAGAGAGAGAGACCACCCTCTTGTCCATTGCTCATTGTATTGAGTGAAAACAAGAATTTATAATGGGTGTTCCTCAAGTGTGTTGTGCTGGTGGCAGTTCTGAGTGTGTGTGCTTTTTCTCTGGCTGGCATAACTGCCTTCTGTGATAACGAAATAGCAGATTGACCTACTCTGCCTGGCTTCCATGTCTAAATATGCACCGAGGCATGAGAAATACAGGCCTCATGATCTGCCTTTTTCAGTGGTAGTTTAATCTCTAGTTTTCTGTATTTAGGATAGTGGACTTTTGTCTCAAACCTTACCGATAAAAAAGTCATTCTTTTTTTTTTTATTTTAATTGTAAGTTTTTAAAAGATTTTTTTATTTTTTAGACAGGGTTTCTTGTAATAGTTCTTGCAGTTCTGTAATTCACTTTGTAGACCAGGCTGGCCTCAAACTCAGGGAGATCCACTTACCTCTGCCTCCTGAGTGCTAGATTAAAGGCATGTGCCACTATGCCTGGCTTTATAAAAAAAATTATTTTAAATTTTGTCCATTATCTTGTTATTTTATTCCGTGTGTATATATGAGTGCCTGTGGCAACCCCTGACACAGCGGTCTTCACACAAGGGGATTCTCAGGGAAAGGTGAGTGTGCTGTCCACCTGCTCCATCAGCATCCCCTCGATCAAGGGAGACAATCAGATGAAATGGGTGATGTCTAAGCATTTCCCATTTTAATGTTTCGTTCTCTGGCTTATATACAGAACCAAATGGGGGCTTTCCACATGGGCCAATCACATTAAAGATCATCCTATCACACCACATAGTACAGGCCTGGTAACATGGTGATCATGCACTGATCATGAGTGTGGAAGTCTTGCTCACCCGATCAGCTATACCCATGATCAGGCTTCAACTCCACCCCAGCATCTTCGGGCCAGTGCCATCTTAAATATCTCTCACAAGTTAACTTTCATTTTCCCAGAAAGGAGGCATTACTCATAAGCTTCCATTTCCCAGGTCCCCAAATCTCCCCTGTTTTATTTATTTAAACAACAGTGAGATAGGGAGGGGTAGAGACCCATAGAGAGAGAGAGACCAGCCTCTTGTCCATTGCTCAGCAGCAGCAAAGTGAGAGAATGGGAGGGACTTGTAAAAAATATAATTAAATTACATTGGGTGCCATTTGTAGAAATAATTAAATTGTTTACCAGTATTTATATTATTGTTAATTTGTTTGTGGCTGTTAATCTTTAAGCAGCCATTATAAATGAATACACAGACACCACGTGGATTTTAACAAGCCTTGGCCTGAATTGAGCAATCTTGGCTCACCTAAGCTAGCTCTTAATTCTATTATTACCCAAATATGACCCCATATATACATACGTCGCATTGGGCTGCCATTTTCCATGCCATGCTGATGTTCCTGGCCATGTGGAATGAGGTTCTTTTTTCTCACCTATGGTGCGTGTCTTCCTTCCTGCTGCTCATGGCTGGAATGAATTAATCCTCTGTCTAAATAAAGTGCAGGCTTCCTGTTCTAATCTCAGGAAGTCCCACCTTTCTCTATCTTTGCCCAGTCTCAGGCCTCAGCATTTATTTTAACCAATCAGAGTCAATGTAAGTAACAGACATCAAGCAGGACCAATTAATTAACATTTAGAATGCTTAACACTACACCATCAATTCCCTCCTGTTGTCTTTTTAAAAAGGCTAATTTTTTAACTCATATAGTAAAAATGATAAGAAAAATATGAAAGTATCAAGAAAACCATATATAAAAGTTATGCACATAATGTTTAGCCTATTTGTATCAGGCAATCTTGAAGAAGAAAAAAATCATCTATCTTGGTGTGTCTAAAGTTCTGAACCTAAATAATTTCTATCATATCCTATATTTATAAACCCAAGATTTTATTTAGAATTGAAAATATCCTTTTAAATCCTGGACAACTCAAGTTCAATTGAAATTTTATAACTCTTATGCCTTCAACCCCATCAAAGACATGAGAAGGGATAAAGTTATTATTTGAGTGAGTAGGTAGCATAGGAGAGCAGCTTCCAAAAAGAAATATGACAGTTTGTTGCCTAGACAGTCCCAAATATCTCTCGATATCATTGGAGTATCATCTTCAGCCTTCTGGCCAAGCATTTTTCACAGACTAAATTGTGCAGCAGCAAATAAGGATTTTCCCACTCTGGCTCTGCAGAATCAGGGCATCAACTTACCTGCATTTAAGCTCTGCCTGTCTTTGGACTGTATATAGTGTGTTGAGAGAGCAGGGGCATTTTTGCCCAATAGGAATTATCTCCTGATGGGAGATTTCTTTTTTTTTTTTTTTTTTTCGAGACAGGGTTTCTCTGTGTAGCTCTGGCTGTCCTGGACTCGCTTTGTAGACCAGGCTGGCCTCGAACTCACAGAGATCCGCCTGCCTCTGCCTCCCGAGTGCTGGGATTAAAGGCGTGCGCCACCACCGCCCAGCTCGGGAGATTTCTTTTTGATGCTCATTGTCTTCTTCAAAGTCATATGGGAGCTGTCATGAGCTGACTGTCTTAAGTCAAACAATTCTTAATATAATAATAACATCTTTAAATGCCATTTTCTGTATGTCTCTGAGGGTTTTGAAGACATCTACTATTTTATCTATCTATCTATCTATCTTTGAACAAGCAAACTGTATATTTTAAGCATTTACTATCTGTTTAACCTAATTAGTTTATTTTGTGATAAATTAAGACTAGTATTTGACATGACCAGGAGCTTGACTGGTTAGCAATCAACCTTTATTACCCAGACTCCAAATAGATTGCAATAGCAACCCATAAAAGGATCAGAAGTAAACCTGTACTTTTACATGAGTTGTATAGGCACAATACCTCACATAAGAGTTGAAATATACATGTTATGTGTCAAAATATAAAATTTTATACTAATGAATCAAACTTAATCTTATTTTTGTATCAATATACAAAATTCTATACCAATGTAGCAAAAGATAATCTTGTTTGAGAATAATAATTTTGAGTTTCAGAGCAGATTCAATAATCCTTATATCTTATCATTACTATATTATATACATATATCCCCCTCTTTTTCTTTTCAAGTCTTTTCCCCCTATATAAGAGAGAAAGATGGTTAGAGAAAAGAAAATGAGATCTCCAAGTCTAACTTTCTATATCTTGCTTAACAAGACCATATAATAATTTGGAACCATTACCCCTAAACACTATAACACATCAAATGACCAAAGAATCATCCACTCCACTTTTTGGGAATGGGACGTCGCTCTCTTAAATCTGCTTCCTACTGAATTGGGTCGCAGAAAACCTGTTTGGGGGTCCCAAAAATGGAAAAAAAAATGGTTAAGCAAGTTAATTGTAACATTTGTTGCCCAGTCTCTATGTGCTCAGCAATTTGAATGTCCTGAGCAGTTTGTAGTCCGAAGCTGGAGTTTGGTAGGAAAGTTCAGGGCTTTATTGAAGTCTTGTCTGGAACAGTCTTTGAGGCTGGGCCATCTCAGCAAGCTGTTTGAAGTTGTTCTTGATGCAGATTTTTGAGGAAACAGCTATTGAGGCAGTCTATAAGGCTGTATCATTTGGGTTACCTGTCTTATCTTCTTTGGACTCTGGTCCCGTAGTTCTGAAAATATATAATTTCTCACAAATAACATATAGTTCTGCACTTACCAAAATGCCTTGGATGTGCAGGATGCACAAATCAATTAAGGAATATTTTCTGCTCTTTGTATGAACAGCAGATAGACATTTATAAGTCTCCATTCATGCCATAAAAAGGATGGCATGTAATAGTATTACATATATATGCTATATATAATCTGTTTTAAATTGAAAATACAGCATAAGGCTGTATGGAGTTTAAGTATTCTTCTCTACAGTTAACATACATTTATTAATTGATTAAAACAGGTTTATTCTGTGTTGTTCTGGCTTTTTGTAGATTAGGTTGGCCTCAAACTCAAAAGGAAGCAATCTCTCTCTGTCTTTGTGTCCCATGTTTTGGGATCAGAGTTTTGCATTTATATATTTTTTCTTTCCTTTTCTCCTTTCTTTGGAGATTTAATTTCTATGTGGATATATCTATCCTTATTGAGACAGGGTTTCTCTTTGTAGCTTGGGCTGTCTTATTAATTTGCTCTGTAGAGCTCTGTAGATTAAATTGGCCTGTAACACACAAGGAACCTGTTTTGTCCTTGTCTCCCAAATTTTGAAATCAAGGTATGAATTTAAATAATTGAATTACCATTATTAAACAATAACATTAATTAAACCATTTGTATTAGTTTGAATTCCAATTCTCCCATGGAAACACCATTATTAAGGAGATTGGTGTAGAATAGCATGATAAGCTAACTTATGTTAGGTTTTTTTAACTGTTGTCTGTGGGAGGCATGCTATTTGCATGTACTTCCCTAGCCTAACTCTGGGTCCTTACATTGGTTAACAGAATATATCTCTTTCTTTTTCTCTCTCTCTTTTTTTTTTTTTTTGAGACAGGATTTCTTTGTGTATCCTTGTCCTGGACTCATTTTATATACCAGACTAGCCTTGAACTCACAGAGATTAGCCTGCCTCTGCCTACCAAGTGCTAGGATTAAAGGCATTTGAACAGAAGAAAGACATTTTTAAGTCTCTATTTTAGCCATGTGAAAGGATGGCGTGTAATAGTATTACATATATATGCTATATATAATCTATTTTAAATTAAAAATATAGCATAAACTGTATGGAGTTTAAGTATTATCCTCTGCAGTTGACATAAATTTATTAATTGATTAAAACAGGTTTTTTCTGTGTTGTTCTGGCTTTTTATAGATTAGGTTGGCCTCAAACTCAAAAGGAACCAATCTGTCTCTGTCTTTGTCTCCCATGTTTTGGAATCAAAGTTATGTATTTATATATTTTTCTTTCCTTTTTTCCTTTCTTTGGAAATTTAATTTTTATGTGGATATATCTATCCTTATTGAGACAGGGTTTCTCTTTGTAGCTTGGGCTGTCTTATTAATTTGCTCTGTAGAGCTCTGTAGGTTTAGATTGGCCTCGAACACACAAGGAACCTGTTTTTTCCTTGTCTCCCAAGTTTTGAGATCAAGGTATGAATTTAAATAATTGAATTACCCTTATTAAACAATAACATTACTTAAACCATTTTGTATTAGTTTGAGTTCCAATTCTCCCATGGAAACTCCATTCTTAAGGAGATTTGTGTAGAATAGCATGATATGCTAACTTATGTTAGGTTTTTTTAACTGTTGGCTATGGGAGGTATGCTGTTTGCATGTTTTTCCCCAGCCTAACTCTGGGTCCTTACATTGATTAACAGAATATATCTCTTTCTCTCCCCCCCCCCCCCAGGATTTCTCTGTGTATCCCTGTCCTGGATTTACTTTGTAGACCAGGTTGACCTTGGTGAAGGTTAGGGATCCACCTGTCTTTGTTTCCCAAGTGCTGGGATTAAAGGTGTGAACCACCACACCCATCAATTAACATATCTCTTTTAGGGGCAAAATGTCTCTTGAAACCAGTTTTCCAGTGGGAGCTCCACACCTAAGGAGACTGGCTTGTGACCCCTTTCTCTTTAAGTAAATTTGAGATTATCTGTATTTATTCATTAGATAAGTAAGGACATTATTAAACTTAACATCAAGGGGAAAAATGTGTCATTTTTGAATTCTAGACTGTCTTTAGTAAGCAGCTTTATCCTCTCAGCAGGGTCCCCACCCTGCCTTCATTGTTTAAACCAGGCTGGTCTAGAATTCAGAGATCTGCCTGTTTCTTCCTCTAGTGTGATGGGATTAAGGGTGTGTGCCAGTACCACCCTGCCCAAATATTTCACTTAAATCCCAGATATTAGTAACTCTGTAACCTTGAGAGCAACTTTGAACTGTAGTGACAATTCGAAACTGGCCCAAAATCTTCAAAAATCTCTTATGTTTTAGCAATGCCAAACCAGGAAAATATCCTTTTTACCTCCCGATATAGGAAAATCAAAGACATCTAAACAAAAATCAAACAAAGAAACAACATTCCAAAAGCCTTGGCATGTCTAACCATGCCATCCCATGCTACAATTAAAGCTTTGTTCATTATTACTTGGAATCTAGTTTTGGCTGCATTTCACTGGTGGGCCGATACCAGAAACTCCTGACAAGCACCTGGTACTCAGGGAGCTCTTAGCTCCAGTTTTGCCTTATCTATCAGGAAAGGCCTCCTCCCTCCCCTCATTATCATTGTTGGCAATTTAGAAGTCCATCTGCAAATTCTTTCCTTTAAGCCTATCCTACCTAGTCCGAACTTTTTCAAAAAAGATACACAGAACCACAATTGTCAGTGTAAAAATCATTTGCATGCCAAAAGGAACAAACTCAATTGGAATCCAAACATATTGAGGCATTATGAATTCCTTCATTTTTAATCTAGGTGATTAATTTCTCTCTCAAATTCTGTTTAGAAGGGTGCCTGTTTTTTAGTACATAAGAGAGCTAAGCTTTAGCTCTCCGACTTTGCTGCAAGGCAACAGCTTTTGTTAAGATAACCGCACCTTTGAAATGCATTTGAGTTTGGTTCCCCGCTCTTTGTCTAGGAAATGGGCTTTCACCCAGGCCTTCTCAGGCTGTAAGCATGGATTCTTATTGCCGTAGTTGGACGCCATGTGTAGAAAAAAAGATAATTAAATTACATTGGGTGCCATTTGTAGAAATAATTAATTAAATTGTTTACCAGTATTTATATTATTATTAATTTGTTTGTGGCTGTTAATCTTTAAGCAGCCATTATAAATGAATACACAGACCCCACGTGGATTTTAACAAGCCTTGGCCTGAGTTGAGCAATCTTGGCCCACCTAAGCTAGCTCTTAATTCTATTACCCTTATATGACCCCATATATACATATATCCCCCTCTTTTTCTTTTTTTTTTTTTGGATTTTATTTTTAACTTAATAAAAGACAGGTTAATTGGCTTGTATATTTAGAAGGTTAGAGTTCATGATGTTGGAACCACACCATGGAGGCAGCAATATGGGGTCTGCTGACAGCATACCAAAGGAAATGTGTAGTATGGGCTAGGCTCGATTATTCCCATCGGCCTGAACTCCTCCTTATATAGGGTGCACCATTTAATGAAAATAGTACTAGGGAGCATGGCTTGGCATAGCGCCTTCCAATCTTGTGAGGTACACTGATGAGCCAAACCCTTCAGGACAGTTTTCCCCCAAGGAGAATTAGGTGCATCCTCTGCTATTGCCTTCTTAAGTTCCTTTCGATCATTCACTTCCCAAGGGTACCAGATGGCCAGCCTATTCACCCCCCACCCCCCCGTCCCCCCCCGTCCCCGTCCCCCTGGTTTGACATTGACTGGAAATGCTTGTGCCTCAGCTCAGTGACATGGCAGTTGAAGTACTTCCTTGAAATGGAGGAGGGGGGTGTGACAGGTAAAGCTGGGTACAGTCTCTGCCCCTCACCCCTCCTCGTCTCCTGGCCATTGGTTACCCCCCACCTGAGGAGGCCTCATCCCTTCCCCCCCTTGATGGTCTTCGAATGGAAGTTCTATCTGCCAGGAGGACTCTGTTAGGTCCCCTTTCAGTTTTAGTTTAACAGCTTTGGATCTCTCTTGGTAGCAAATTGGTTCCACTCTGTCTCTAAAGCAAGTTTGGGAATCAAGGAGGAGTCTCCCCCATCCTTTTGCTGTTGAAAACAAGCCTTAAGGTCCAGTAGTATTGTGGAAAAATCCTAGGAGAAATTTTCGCCCTTCGAGATCTCTTGCCCTGTGGCAAGGTGTGCAGTGCAATCCCATGCATCCCAGCAAAACAAGTTTGTAGAACCTACCCATGGCGTGGTTCATACAACTGCCTCCTGGACCTTAGTGGCTTGGTTGGGTCTTGGAGAGCTCCAGACCCCTGCTCTTTTTTTTGTTTTGTTTTGTTTTTTCGAGACAGGGTTTCTCTGTGTAACAGCCTTGGCTGTCCTGGACTTGCTTTGTAGACCAGGCTGGCCTCGAACTCACAGAGTTCCCCCCCTCTGCCTCCCAAGTGCTGGGATTAAAGGTGTGCGCCACCACGCCCGGCATCAGACCCCTGCTCTTAAGCATATATTTCAGAGTCAAATCCATTATCTTAGCTCTCTGAGTACTTGTACTTTGAATTATAGGAAAAATTTATGTTATGTATCATGCCTCACAGTTTACCTGTGATAACTACTTTCAGAAGAATAAGGCAGCTTTCAGTTTATTGATAAGGAGGGATCTTTTCTTTATCTTAACTAAAGCAAGTTAAGATGTGTAATACAGGAGAAAGAATATGTATCTTCTTGAGCATGCAGGAGAAATTACAAGGATTCAAAAATGATTGGATAAAAGTAGTTCACTTATATTTGAGGTGGGGGTAAGAATTGAGAGGAACAGTGACCAGACATGAGAGCAGGAGTAGTTTCACTTTTGGTGTCTTTGTAAAAATCACCTGGTGCTGTATGTATATCAACCATTGAGAATAAGTTTTGTAAAATAAATGCTAAGGGGATATAAAGTTAATAAAGTTAAAATATATTTTTTTTAGATGAATTAGAGTTTATTGACTGGGAGATTAACAGTGACACGGAAGACCCTGGGGGGCCTAGTGCATGTGAAGATGGTGAGGGGGCCGTGGACATCTCCGATTGTGCTTCATGTGCAAGTGGTCATTCTTTGACAAATGACAGCAGGCTCTCTCAACTTCCTGAGGTAAGAACAGATTGTTTAAAAATCTTTTATTCTCCTTATAACATTTGGTAATTGTAGTTTTTTTTTGGTGTACCTAATCTTAACCCCATCTTCTCCAGGACAGTCAGTTTTAACTCTTGCTAGATAATTTTATTCTTCACTCTTATCTTCAAAGTTATAAACTTCTCCCGTATTCAGCTCCCATTCACCCTTCTCTATTCCTTCTGCTGTCTTGTAGTCTACCAGTATAGATATATTGAGGTTTGTGGCTAGTGTTTGACATTTTCACAATTGGGAATCAATAATATTGATGATCAAGACAACTATTAGTTCTTTCATGTTTTTTTTTTTGTTTCCTTGGGCATAGTAATTACTATTTTATTTATCTAATTTAGCACTAGTAATTAATGTGTCATTGTTAAGTTGTTTAGATATAATAGAGATTTTATTCCTTTCTAGCTACTCAAATTTGAATATAATATTCTTAGTAGTTGTGGATATTGTCACCCTGGAGGTCTTCCTTCACCATGAGTATTAGTTAGTCTTTTGTAGCTGTGACGAAAAAACCTAAGATAACAAGGATTTATTTTGTTTCAGCACCTCAGAGGTGTTTTGGTGAAGGGGCTGATAGGTTAATATAAGTTAGATTTAGTGAATAC
>CAJQZJ010032158.1:3342350-3386358 GCA_907164525.1 Lophiomys imhausi
TTTAGTAATAAATAAGAGTTAAATAATAACTTAAAAGTTCGGTTTCATTTTGGCCTCATGTACTTGAGCAGAACATCTCTGTGGTGGAAGTGTCTGGTGGATGCCACGTAATAACAGAAAGGGTTTGATACAATTTCCCTCATGAACATAGATGCAGAAATACTTAATAAAATACTGGCAAACCGAATCCTGGAACACATCAAAAGAATCATACACCATGATCAAATAGGCTTCATCCCAGGAATGCAGGGATGGTTCAACATATGAAAATCCACAACGTAATTCACCATATAAACAAACTGAAAGAAAAAAACCACATGATCATCTCCTTAGACGCTGAAAAAGCATTTCACAAATTCCAACACCCCTTCATGCTAAAAGTCCTGGAGAGAATGGGCATGCAAGGACCATACCGAGAAATAATAAAGGCAATATACAGCAAGCCAATAAGTAGCCAACATCAAATTAAATGGAGAGAAACTTAAAGCATTTCCTCTAAACTCAGGTACAAGGCAAGGATGCCTACTTTTGCCATATCTCTTCATCATAGTACTTGAAGTTCTTGCTAGAGCAATAAGACAACTAAAGGAGATCAAGGGGATACAAATTGGAAATGAAGAAGTCAAATTGTCAAATTATCCCTATTTGCAGACGATATGATAATATATATAAATGACCCCAAAAATTCCACCAGAGAACTCTTACAGCTGATAAGCACCTTCAGCAAGGTGGCTGGATACAAAATTAATAATAATAAAAAAATCAGAAGCCCTTCCTTATACAACAAATAAATGGGCTGAGAAAGAAATCAGGGAAACAACACTCTTCACAATAGCCACAAACAGTATAAAATACTTGGGGTTAACTCTTACCAAGCAAGTGAAAGACCTATATGACAAGAACTTCAAGTCCTTGAAGAAAGAAATTGAAGAGGTCATCAGAAGATGGAAAGATTTCCCATGCTCTTGGATAGGTAGGATCAAGATAATAAAAATGGCCATTCTGCCAAAAGCAGAATATACCGATTCAATGAAATTCCTATCAAAATACTACCACAATTCTTTATAGACCTGGAAAAAGCAATTCTTAACTTCATATGGAATAACAAAAATCCCAGAATAGTTAAATCAGTCCTGTACAATATAAAAACATCAGGAGGCATCACCATCCCAGATTTCAAGCTGTACTACAGAGCAATAGTAGTAAAAACAGCATGGTACTGGTGTAGAAACAGACCAGTGGATCAGTGGAATCGAATTGAATACCCAGAAATGAACCCACATACCTATAGTCGTTTAATTTTTGACAAAGAAGCCAAAACAGTACAATGGAAAAAGGACAGCATCTTCAACAAATGGTGCTGACATGTAAAAGAATGAAATTAAACCCATACTTATCACTTTGCATAAAACTTAAGTCCAAGTGGATCAAAGACCTTAACATAGGCCTGACACACTAAATCTATTAGAAGAGAAAGTAGGGAAAACCCTCGAACTCATGGGGCACAGGTGACAACTTCCTGAACAGAACACCAACAGCTCAGGCTCTAAGACCAACAATCAATAAATGGGACCTCATGAAACTGAGAAGCTTCTATAAGGCAAAAGACACTGTCATTGAAACAAAACGGCACCGTACAGATTGGGAAAAGATCTTCACCAACCCCACATCTGACAGAGGGCTAATATCCAAAATTTACAAAGAACTCAAGAAATTAAATGCCAATAAACCAAATAATCCAATCAAAAAATGGGGAACAGAGCCAAACAGAATTCACAAAGGAGGAATCCCTAATGGCTGAGAGACACTTGAAGAAATGCTTAGCATCCTTAATCATCAGAGAAATGCAACTCAAGATGACTCAGATTCCATTTCACACCTGTCAGAATGGCTAAGATCAAAAGTTCAAATGACAGCACATGCTGGCAAGGTTGTGGAGAAAGGGAAACACTCCTCCACTGCTGGTGGGAGTGCAGGCTTGTGCATCCACTATGGAGGTCAGTCTGGTGATATCTTAGAGAACTTGGAATAGCTCTGCCTCGGGACCCAGCCATACCACTTCTGGGTATACATCCAAATGATTGCTCATCGAATCATAAGGAAGTTTCCTCATCTATGTTCATAGCAGCCTTATTTTTAATAGCTAGAAACTGGAAACAACCCAGATGTCCCTCAACCAAGGAATGGATAAAAAAACAAAAACAAACAAAAAACTATGGTACATCTACACAATGGAATACTACTCAGCCATCAGAAACAACAAAATCATGCAATTTGCAACCAAATGGATGGAACTAGAGAAGCTCATCCTGAGTGAGCTAACCCAGACTCAGAAGGATGCACATGGCATCTACTCACTTATAATTGGATTTTAGCCACATAATACAGGGTAACTGTACTACAGCCAATGCACCAAAAGGAACAGGAACATAGACTTTGTTACCTGTCAGTGAGACACTGCGCTAGTGGTGCTGCCTTGTAGGCCCCCAGTATATAAGGAGGCTCTTGGCTCTCATATGACTGCTGAACTAAGGCAGGGGACTGATATGTAGGGCCACTTTACTCTGGAGGAGTGGGATGGAAGGGATAGGGTGGGAAGGCAGTACTGGGAGGGGTGGAAAAAGAGCACTGTGATGGAGATGTTACCTGAAGTTATAAACATTTAAAAAAAAAAAAGGGCTAGCTAGGTACCTGGTATAACTTTTTTTTTTTTTTTTTTTTCTAGACAAGGTTTCTCTGTAGCCCTGAGTGTTCTGGAACTCACTTGGTAGACCAGACTCTCCTCAAACTCACAAATATCAGCCTGCGTTCCCCCTCCCCCCCCAGTTCTGGGATTAAAAGTGTGCGCCACCACTGCCAGGTACTTTGTATAATCTAGGAAGATGGCCCTCGTCGTTGGCTTTCTTTAGCTCTGCCGAACCCCCAGCAATTTCAGAATGTCATAATAATGTTAGCAGAGGAGAGGAATGTGTGCTACAAGAGCCTGCAGAAAATTTTCCTACCCAGATGTTATCACTTATTATTTCAGGGATTTATTTGTTAACCCTAATCTGCATGGAGCCTTACACTATCATGTAATTAAGTATTTTCTTAGTTTCATCCTCATTTTGGTTAGGTATATTTTTCAGTAGTCTCAGAAAAACGATTTGTAGAAGATAATTGCTTGAGATTTGGCATGTCTGAAAATGTTATCAGCAGTGTGGTAATTTATCTCTGTAGTGCCGGCACTGAAGTGGCTGAGGCAGGAGCATTATGAGTTTAAAGCTGGTATGGGTTGCATAGTTTGATTGAGGGAGAAGGGGGGGAAAAGGAAGGATAAGAGGAAGGGAAGGAGGTGCTTTTATAATACGTTAGTGTGCCTGAAACTTGTATAGACTATTACCCTGGAAATGCTTTTCTTAAAACTTTGAAAACATGCCTTTATTGTCTTTTGTCTTGAGTTATTGTTGATAAGCCTGAAGTATTCTCATTCATGATCATTTCAGATTTCTTTTATTAGTGGTTTTAAACAATTTGATTGTGGTGTGCCTTGGTATGCTGTTCTGTTTGATATTTGTCAAGATTCTGGTGAATGCAATGAATGTATTTTGGGGAGTCTTCAAGACCAGTAAGATCAGTATTTATTATTTTTCATATTTTTGCAGTGCATGAGACAAATATACTGGTAATGTTGTGTATTCTGGCTAGTACTATGCCACTGAAGTACTTGAACCTTAATATTTTAACAAGTTTCAGGTAAATTTCTCATTGAGTTTTTTGAAAGATTTATTTTATTATTTATGTGTGTATGTATGTGTGTGCATATTCACATGTGTGCATATGTGTGCATATGAAGAGTTCATCAGGTGTTCTGGACTGGAGTTATAATACATAGTGAACCACCCCATATATGCACTGGAAACCAAACTCTGGTCTACTGAAAGAGCAGCAAGTGCTCTTAACCATGGAGCCATTTCTCCAGCTCCTCATTAAGACTTTAGTTTGCATTTCTTTGAAGACTACTGAGGATACACATTTTTGGTCACTTGTGTGTCTTCTTACATTATTAAAGTTTCTCAAAAACAACAACAGAAACAAAAACCCCACTAAAAAATAGAGCTGCCCTATGAGCCAACAAACATACATCTGGGTCTGTATGCAAAGGAATTTAATCCATGTGATGAAGACCTATCTGTTCTCCTATTGTCCTTGTTTGCTTTTATTTCTGTTGTTGTGAGAAAACTGACCAAAAGCAACGTGGGAGAGGAAGAGGAGTCAAGGCAGGAATTCAAGGAAGGAGACTGAAGCAGAAACCACTGGGAAAAGCTACTTCATGGGTTGCTTGGCTACTTTTCTTATGCAACCCAGGTCCACCTGCTTAGGAATCGCATCCCTTAGGTGGCCTGGATCTGTCCCCCCACATCAATAAGCAGTTAAGAAAATGCCCCAAAGACAAGACCAGAATGCAGTCTGATGAGTCCAGTTCTTAAACTGAGACTCCTCTTCCCAGGTATGTCTAGTTTTGTGTCAACTTGACAAAAACCATGACAACCATGTTATTGCAGAATTATTCATTGTAGCAATCCTCTTCCCAGGTATGTCTAGTTTTGTGTCAACTTGACAAAAACCATGACAACCATATTATTGCAGAATATTATACATTATAGCAATATGTAGAGGCAAACTAGTTGTCCAGATGTGAATGAATGGATAGATAAAATGCATTATAAACATGTAATTAATACTATTCATCCTTTAAAAAGGAAGGAATTCTGATATTTGTTGCAAGTTGGTGAGCTTAGAGGACTTCTGCTAACTGAAATAAATCAGATACATATGAAGATAAAATAGGTTTAGTTTCCTTTATCTGAGATATCTTTTTAGATAAAATGTATTTTAGATTTCAAAGTTTTTGGACTATGTGCATACATACAATGAGTTATCTTGGATATGGGAACAAAGTCTAAACATGGATACAGTTTCATGATGTTTAATTGCTGAATCACTTTCCTTACTTTGATGATCTATTTTTTTGTGATTCAGTGTTGATAGGTTGTGAATTTTTATGAATTTATTCATTTCCTTTGAATTTACTAGTGGGTTAGTGTCCAATTTGCCACAGTCAGTTTATTTCTTATTTATGTGGTATCTATTGTAATGGTTTCTCTTTCATTATTTTTCCTTAGTATTTGTGTTATCTTGGTTCATCTCTCCTTTCCTTTGGGACGGTGGAAGGGAAGAAGCACCAGCTTAGTTTGGTTGTTCCTTTCTTCTGTTTTTCTAGTCTATTTTATTTATTTCATCCCAATCTTTATTATTTCCTTCCTTCTGTTCATTTTGGGCTCAGTTTTTTTGGTTTTTGTTTTTAACTTCCTTCTTTTAGTTTCTTGAGGTATACATTAGGTTGTCTATCTGAACTCTTCCTCTTTATTTTCTTTGTTGTGTAGGATCAAACCCAGGGCCACATATGTACCAGGTAAGTGCTCTTCTACTGATCTTTCCTTCCAGCCTGATCTTTATTTTGTTTTACCTTTAATTCTTCTTCTTTTTTTTTTTAAGTTTGTTTTCTTTTGTTGTGACAAGATCTCAATGCCCAGTTGAACTTGCTATATAACCCAGCCTGACCTCACATTTGCAGTTTTCTTCTGTCTGCATCCTCTGTGTCCTAGAATTACAGGCATTGCTGTAACCTGACACTTGGCAGTGACTGCTGTTCCTCTTCCCTTTCCCTCTATACCGTCTGTCTTCCTCCTTCCTTTTCCTTTTCTCATGCTTTTTTGTTTGTTTGTTTGTGTTTTTGTCAAGACAGTGTTTCTCTGTATATCTCTGGCTGTCTTGGACTCACTTTGTAGACCAGGCTGGCCTCGAACTCACAGAGATCCGCCTGCCTCTGCCTCCCGAGTGCTGGGATTAAAGGCGTGCGCCACCACCTCTGGCCCTCATGCTACCTCATGCTTTTCTTACCATTATCTTCCTTGGTATCCTTCGTCATTATCATGGGTTTTCATTGTAGCCCAGGCTGGTGCTGGGTTTATAGCCACTATCCAGCATTTTGGCTGTTTCCCTTTCTTGTTCTCTTTCTCTTTTCCTTCTTTTATTCTTTTCTTCTTTTGTTTCTGTAGCATTTATTTAGTGTGACTGTGTGTCAGGTGGTAGGTGTGTGCATGCTGTGGTGCTTGTGTGGCAGTCATAGACAATCTGTGGGGGTTTTCACTTTGCTGGCACCATGTGGGCTCTGGGTGGACTTTAGGTAGACAGGTTTGGCAACAAGCACTTTCACTCTGTGAGCCATCTTGCTGACCTTTTTTGTTTGGGTCTCTGTATTTATTGCTATTAAGTTCCCAATAGTGGAAGTAAGGTTTTGTTTGTTTGTTTCTGCATCTCATAAATTTAGTCGTTTCCATTCTTGTCCTAAGAGATTTTGGTTTCACCGGGCGTGGTGGCACACACCTTTAATCCCAGCACTTGGGAGGCAGAGGCAGGCGGATCATTGTGAGTTTGAGGCCAGACTGGTCTACAAAGTGAGTCCAGGATATCCAGAGCTGTTACACAGAGAAACCTTGTCTCGAAAAAAAAAAAAAAAAAGATTTTAGTTGCAAGTTTCCTTTGACCCATTCAGGAGTCTGTTACTTAATTTTCATATGTTTATGACTTTTCTCTGGTTCTTCCTGTTACTGATTTCTACTTTTATCCCATTATAGTTAGAAAAAAAACCCATACTTGAGATTATTTGGCATCTTCTGTTTAAGACTGGGTTTTTGTTTTTGTTTTTTTTTTTTTTCTGCCTGTGTTGTTCTATTTCTCAAAACTCCTTAATTGCCTGTAGTTCCTTATGGAGGTTTGCGGCCATTTCCCCTTCCACATTAGTGTCATCCTTGTTCACTGGCATCATTCTTGTTCAGGTTAGTTTCTGGCAGCTCTGTTGGTGATACTTCATGGGTTTAGCTTCTCATAATCTCACAGCATACTCCTTGGTAATCTTTCTATCCCCTTTTCTGCAGTTCTCCCTGAGCCTTAGGTACAAAAGTTCTGTTGTACAATCAGTTGAGACTGGGCTCTATAACTACATTTTGATAAGTTGTAGTTTTCTGTAATTGTCTCTATCTGTTTTAAATAGAAGTTTCCTTAATGAGGGGTGAGAAATACAGCTTACCTGTGGATATAAAGATGGATATTTAGAATGTAGCTAAAGATTATTATGGTTTAATAGTGATTGTAGGTTCACCTCCAAGATCCATGGCATCACAGAGCTGTGCGTAGTCGGCTGTGTTTCTAGTACCAAGCAATATTTTCCTGAAGACATACTTTTAAACTATTTATTTTTTTATTAATATCTCTATCTACCTTTCAACCCACCGACCCAAGGTATGGGAGAAAGAATATTAATAGAGGCAGAAGATGTAGACCTCTTTGTTTGTAGGTCCTTGGGGCAATTGTCAGGATTCTAGCAGACCAGCCACACATCATACACTGGCTCTAGTATCAGCAGCAATGGTGATGGCAGTTGCTGCACTCCCGCTTTGGGCCGTGGTCTTCAGCCCATCCTGGGCTGTGATCTGCAGCAACTCTTAGCAACAGAAAGTTTCAGTAAAGCGTTGTCTGGAGTATTTCAAAGTGATGCAGCGATGAGAAGAGATGTCAAGCAAAAATCCCTCTGTGTTTCTGGAGCCTCCATTTATACCCCCTCAAAATCTGTACAAGGATGTTTTCCAATTGGCCAACCTCACACCCTCTGCATGAGATACTTTCTGTTGACCAAGATCATGTGCTCTCCAGAGTCTGTCCATCAAAGGATGTAAGCATGTTCCCTACATGTGACAGTTTTCAGCTGGCAAAACATCATGTGCTCTTCCATCAGGATGTTTTGCATGCCCCTCTCACGAGTTTGTTTTTTAGTGGTGGACAAAGCACCCCCACATTCCATAGTTGAGACCAAAACAAAAAACACATTCATTCAACACAACTGTGTTTCTAAAGAAATCAAAACTTCCACCACATTTTCCTCTTGTTGAGTGGGCCTTCAGTCTAAGTAGAGAGCTACTGATTATTGCTAAAGTGTACATACAACAATTCAGTTCTTAGGATTATCATGTGGTTGTTGTGGCTCTTAGATGTCATAGATGGATAGGACTATTGGTTGCTTCTCTCCTTTGGAAGCTTGCATGACACCGTCTGGTACCATGAACGCTACTCTCCAGGGAGGAGCCTTTTAAGTTAGATCCAGATTGAGTCCTCTGGATCCTATGTCCTAAGGACATGGCGTCTTTAGCAAAGTGACTTACCTTGTATCTCTTGGGGCAACCAAGAGCAATAACAATATTCTATAGTGTTTGGGAGTCTCTTGGACAACCCTGACCAAAAACTCAAAAGAAGGCTTCTTATGGTTGGTGTTGGATTTTTTTGTTAGTCTATGTCTCCTGTGGGGGAGCATTTTTTAGGTAGTAAATCATATTCTTTATGACTATTTCAGGCATTCTTACTGCTATTTTATGCTCATGATTCCTTCTCTATTTATCTCCCTCCTTGCAACCTGATTCCATCTTTCCACCTGTTTTTTCCTGTCCTTTAGATCACTGATACCATACTAGTCCACTCTTTACTGCCTCCTCACTCAACTTCCCCCAACACACATGGAATTGTCCCTATTTGCTTTCCTAGTTTCTACACTTGTTCCAGGTTATATTCTTATATCTGAGGATTTGGAGCTAGGAACCTCAGATGAGAGAGAAAATGGGATATTTGTCTTTCTGGGTTTGGATTACCTCATATGTTATACTTCCATGTATTACCTAAAAATCTCATAGTTTTATCTTTTTTAACAGCTTTACATTATTCCATAGTGTATGTGTACCACATTTTCCTCATCCATTTGTCAGTTGAAAGACGTACAGAGGTTTACTGGTAGGACAGCATCAGTAGGTTTAATAGTCTGAGAGGTAGACGGGAGTGGATTTGGTGCAAAATGCTTTGGAATAAGGGGCTGAAATTTTTAATTGTGAAAATGTGAATTTATATATTAAATTAAATGAACTTCAAAAAAGATAAATGTAATGAATGAAAGTTCAGCTCATTATAGTGAGCTTGCTTAAAATAATAAAAAAATACACATTGGAAACACCGTGCAATGTAGACCAGTAACAAATGATAGCTGAACTCTTCCCAATAAAAAAAAACTTGAGCTTGATGTATGTGCCAATCTACTGCTGGCCTCCCAGAGGATTGCTAGAGAGCTGCTGGTCTTCCATCTTTGGAATGTTGAAGAAATATGCTCTAATACCATAAAGGGGGCCTCAGCAACAATATAGACAAGTCCCCAGCAAGAGTGAGGGCAAGCGGACAAAAGCAAAACATCCTTCTTCCATGTCCTTCTATGAAGATGGGCTGCCATCAAAAGGAGTAGCCTAGACTTACAATGGGTCTGCCACCTCAAATGATCCAATTAAGAAAAATCTCACAGTTGTGTCTGACTGCATAGATTTTAGGTGATTCCAGATGCAGTCAAGTTGGCCACCAAGACTGGTCATCACAATTTTTTTGATGTAATATTAAAATAAGAACTGAATCATATTAATATAAATCTAGTACCTGTATTTCAAGATTGCTAGGAATTTTTGTTAATAGCAGTTTAACAAATGAATATGTAATAGAATATAAGAAATACAAATCATTAGCTATAATCTTTGCCACATAGTTTATATTAGAAGAAAGTTGACAATTCTGCCAAGCTCTGAACTCCTCATGCCCTGGCCTAAATCTTGTAAGCCAAGACTATGCCCTGTCATAGAACTGTACAAGCTGTAATAGATCAGTGGCTATTTTATCTTTTCTGGAAATGGTCAATCATTTGATAAATACTAGAACATTGAGAGGAACCCATGTTATATTTTCTAAACACCCGGTACAAGAAGGGACTACACAAAAAGTTCCTTTAAATTTGGCTCCCAATTTCAGTTCAGAGTTTGAAAATTTAAAATCTAGCAGTTAAGTGGAAATCTCTGATCCTACTCCTGTAATTATAAAAATGACAACTACATATTTTTCCCACAGAAGGCACAAGCAATAAAAGGAATAGTCTTTTCAATAGGAACAAAGGGATCACCAGCACCCTTTGTTTTATAGGATGACAACTAAGATGGAGGGAAATTGAATTCATTGGCTAATGTGTATCTCAAAGTTTTAAAAAGGCAGTATATATATTTTTTACCATGTTTTTCTAGTTATTAATTGAGATCAATTTTGAAAGATTAAATTGCCTTAAAAGTAGGCTGTTAACAGCAACTATCAAAAGCAATATCTAAGCCTGAGTTTAAGGGTACTTTTAGCATTCATTAACCTACTTTGTCAAAAAATTCTTCTATCTTTTCTTTTTTCTTTCAACTGCCCTAGTTTCTTCATATAATACTTTGATTGGTTTTGTTTCCTGAAGATAAGTCTGAATTCTCTTTTCCAAGTTCTCTCTGTTCACATCATTCATGCCACTACTCTTTCCTTCTGAAGACGTCGTTCATTCTATATTATCTCAATACCATAATCAAAAAAGGGTCAAAGGACATCTCCCTTCCCATGTGCAGTCTTGTCCCAGACATCCAGATGATCTTGCATTCCTGGAAACTCATCAATCAGAAATTTATTGTGCTGAGCATTATTGGCAGCCATTGTTAATCAATTTCCCTCATTGATAAACTGATGGCTCTCTCAATGGCACAGCCTTTCCTTTTCAGCAACCGTGCTGCAAATCTGAGAGTTCTTCTTTCATCAGAAAACACTGGTCTGTAAAAAATGGGTGCAGCTGTATTTCATGATGTCTGAACACTGAGTCTTCTTTCCAGCACCAGGACCACTAGATGAAAATGAACAGAGGCTTCATGATGCAGCTGTGGCCCACAGATGGGGCCTGAAGCTCAGATTCTGGACCTGCTGCAGCCCAGGGTGACAGTGGCTCTGCACTTACAGATAAGCATGCTCTCTCTCAGCAGGGAAGAGCCTCAGTGGCAGGAGGGAAGTTGACTCTTCTGTGATGTGCCTATAAGGTGTAAAATTAGGTTATGACAAGAGATCTGTATTCTTTTTCATACAGCTATTAAAATACTAATTCCTGTCTGAATAGAGTGGTAATGAATATCATATGTTTTACTGTGCTTTTCGACTTTCATTTGTTTCAAAGGTTTCGAGTTTCTTTTATTTCTTGATTAACTCTCGTTAAAAATTTGTTATTTAATGTTTGTGAAGTTTTCAGTTTTACTTCTTTTATTTCTATCTTAATTTTATGTTCCAAAAGATAACGGGATATATTTTCAATCTTACACAAAACTATAGAACAGTGGTTCTCAACTTGTGGATTGTGACCGCTTTAAGGGTTGCAAATCAAATATCTTGGAATTAGATATTTACATTATGATTCATAACAGTAGCAAAATTACAGTTGTGAAGTATCAACAAAAATAATTTCATGGTTGGGGGGAAGTCACCACAACATGAGGAACTGTATTAAAGGGTTGCAGCATTAGGAAGGTTGAGAATCACTTATATAGAGACTCATGTTGTAGTTTAACATGTTTTATTCAAAGATTCCATGCTTTCTCTAGGGCACCACAGTGGGTCTGCTTCAAGACTCTCTTCCAGCCTGGTCATTTAGTTGTCCCCTGGAGTGTAGCAGATCGGATGTCACTGATGTCTTCCCTTTGGGCTTTCTCCAGATCTTACTCTTGCTTCTCTCCTTTTTTCCCCTCTATTATTTTTATTTAAATTTTTTCTATACAATATATTTTGATCATACTCTTTCCCTCCCTCCCTTCATCCCAGACCCTCCCCACCTTCCTGTCTACCCATTACCCAACTTCTATTTCTAAAAAGAAGAAAAAAAAATCTAAACAAAACCAATAAGACAAAAAGTAACAAAAAATAATAAAACTCTCTCATACACACATAAAAATTGAGTCTGTTTTGTATTGGCCAAGTATTACTGGGCATGGGACTCCTGTACAGCAGGAGCAGCTCTCAAAAAAAAAAAAAAAAAAAGGGTTGCTACTGAGAGTCCTGCTTCAGGGCCTAATAAAGGCCTAATAAAATAAAGCTACTGGGATGTAGCTTGGAAGCTGATCTGGTCAGTCATTTTCCCACACAGTGTGTCTATGTGATTCTCTGTCCCTGACTGGTCTCGATTCAGACACACCATCTAGTGTATCTAATCATGTATAACGTCTCCCCACATTTGCTCATTAAAGTTCCTAAGTGAAATAGGAAAGATTAAAAACAAAAAAACTCAGACACCAGTTCCCTAAACATTTTTGGTGTTTCTGGACTCTGGCCAGGACAGAACTACAGATAAAAGAAGTGACATTCTGGCTTCCAACCAAGAAGAACTGGTTGTCCAGAACAAGAAGCAGAATTGCTGGCTTTTGGAGTCCTGTGCCAAAACTACCTGACTGATTTCTTCCTCCTGTCCTCGTCCTTAGTTCAGGGTGATGTTAATCCCCAGAAGCAGCACACAGACTGTGTTTTGACTTCAGTATTTTCTTTCATGTTGTCTTGGGATTTTTTTTTTTTGACCTACTGTCTAATCGTGACTGTGTTGTTTACATGTTTTAAAGTTCCCCAGCTTTTGCCCATGTTCTGTGTTACATTTTTATTCTCATCTTGTAGAATAGCATACTTATATATGACTCCTTTTTTATTCAGTTCTGTTTTATAGCCTATTATATAATTTTTCCTAGAGAATGCTCAATATGCATTTGAAAAGAATTTATATTCTGTTTTCTTGGCAGACCGTTTTCAAGGTATCTCTTTGGTCTCATTGGTTCATGATGCTTTTCAAGGAGTTGGGGATGTAATGTGCTAGAGAAATTGGTTACCATGGCCAAGGTCGTAGGTTCAATTCATTGCACCATAGATAAGTACACAAGAATGTAAACAAATAAAACAGCAAATTCTTAATACCATTTAATTCTAAAGTTTCATTATTTGCCTAGTTTTCTAGTCTATCAATTAAAGAATACTGATATCTCCAACTATTGTTGTTATACACTCTTTTGGCTTTTCTTATTTGTCAATTTTACTTACTGTGTTTTGAGTCATTATTATTACATTTCTTTTTAATATAATAGTGTTTGCCTCATGTGATAGTACATACCTTTAATCCACTAATTGGGAGGATATATAGCCTTCCACTGGAGCCTGGTCAACCCACAAGGGACCACATCCTCAAAGAAGACTGAACTGACTTAAAAAAAAAACCCAAACAAACCACCAAAACAAAACAAATACAAACAAAAAAGAAAAGAAAAAAAAATAACTCCCTCTCTCCCACCACCTGCCATTAGCCAGTTGCTCCTTAGCTAGGAGTAAGACTTTATGTACACCCCATTATCCATGCTGGAGTTTTGTCTGAGTCATAGCACATATTGCTGGCAGGACAGGTTGTGGCTTGTAGATTTTGTGGCTGTGTTATTGTCCCAGTTATGGAAGATGGCCAGTTTATACTCTCTATCCTCCATTACTAGGAGTCCTCACTAGGGTTACCATCACAGATTTCATGAAGTTTCCAGTGCATTAGGTTCCAACATTGCCCCTTAAATGCCCACCTATTCCAGTCATCTCCCAGTATTCTCTTCCTCCATCCCTCCCTTCCTGACCTCATCTCTCCTGTTCCCATTCACACCCTCCTTGTGGTATGATGGGACATCTTTTGGGTATATGCCCAAGAATGATAGATATGGGCCTTGGGGTAGATTGATTTCCAATTCTCAGATGAAACACAATATTGATTTCCAAAGTGTCTGTACAAGTTTGCACTCCCACCAGCAATGGAGGAGTGTTCCCCTTGCTCCACATCCTTGCCAGTGTGAGCTGTCACTTGTGTTTTTGATCTTAGCCATTCTGATGGGTGTAAGATGGAATCTCAAAGTAGTTTTGATTTGTATTTCTCTGATGGCTGATGTTGGACGTCTCTTTAAATGTTTCTTGTCATGTGAGATTCCTTTGTGGAGAATTTTCTGTTTAGATATCGATCCCATTTTTAGAAATTGCATCATTTGGTTTGTTAATGCCTGGTTTCTTGAGTTCTTTATATTTTTGGATATTAGCCCTCTATTAGAAGTGGAGTTGGTGAATATCTTTTCCTATTCTATAGACTGCCATTTTGTCCTATTGACAATGTTCTTTGCCTTACAGAAGCTTTTCAGTTTCATGAGATTGCATTTTACTTATTAATTGTCAGTCTTAGTCCTTGTTCTATTGGAGTTCTGTTCAGGAAGTTGTCTCCTTTGCAGATGCATTCAAGGCTCATCCCTACTTTTTCTTCTATCAGGTTCAGTGTGTCTGGTTTAATGTTGAAGTCTTTGATCCACTTGGAATTGAGTTTTGTGCAGGGTGATAAATGTGGATCTATTTGCATTCTTCTACATGCAGACATCCAGTTGGACCAACACCATTTGTTGTAAATGCTTTCTTTTTTTCCATTGTGAATTTGTGGCTTCTTTATCAAAAAAATCAGGTGTTCATAGGTGTCTGGATTTATGCCCTGATCTTTGATTCCATTCTGTAGATCAACCTGTCTGTTATTATGCTAATACCATGTAGGTTTTATTACTATAGTTCTGTAGGACAGCTTAAAATCAGGGATGGTGATACCTCCAGAAGTTCTTTCATTATTTTAGCTATCTTGTGCTTTTTGTTTTTCCATAGGAAATTGAGTATTTTCCTTTCAAGAATTGTATTGGAATTTTCATGGGGGTTGCATTGAATCTGCAGATTGCTTTTGGTAGGCTGGCCATTTTTACTGTGTTAGTCTTAATGATCCATGAGCATAGGAGATCTTTCTATATTCTGATATCTTCTTAAAATTCTTTCTTCAAAGACTTGAAGTTTTTATCGTGTAAGTCTTTCACTTGCTTGGTTAGCACTACCCCAAGATATTTTATATTGTTTCTGGCTATTGTCCAGGGTGTAGTTTTCCTGATTTCTTTCTCAGTTTGTTATTTGTATATAGGAGGGCTACTGATTTTATTTTTAAGTTAATTGGTGAAGGTGTTTATCAGCTGTAGGAGTTCTCTGGTAGAATTTTTTGATTTGCTTATAGAACCCATCATACCATCTACAAATAAAGATACGTTAAGTTTTTTTCTTTCCAATTTATATCCCTTGATCTCTTCAGTTGTCTTATTGCATCAGCTAGAACTTCAAGTACAATATTGAATAAATATGGAGTGGACAGCCTTGTCATATCTTGTCCCTTCTCTTGTCCCTGATTTTAGTAGAATTGCTGTACGTTTCTCTCCATTTAATTTCATTTTGGCTGTAGGTTTGCTGTATATTTTCTTTATTATACTTAGGTATGTCCCTTGTATCCCTAATCTCTCCAAGACACTTATCATGAAGGGGTGTTAGATTTTGTCAAAGACTTTTTAGCATCTAATGAGATGATCATATATTTTTTTTTCTTCCAATTTGTTTATATGGTGGATTACATTGAGGGATTTTCGTATGTTGAACCATCCCTGCATCCCTGGCATGAAGCCTATTTGATCATGGTGAATGATGTTTTTGATGTGTTCTTGGATTCAGTTTGCGAGTATTTTATTGAGTATTTTTGTGTCAATGTTCATTGGGGGTATTAGTCTTAAATTCTCTTTCTTGGTTGAATCTTTGTGTGGTTTAGGTGTCAGGGTGACTGTAGCTTCATAGAATGAATTTGACAGTGTTCCTTCTGTTTCTATTTTGTGAAATAGTTTGTGGAGTGTTGGTATTAGCTCTTCTTTAAAAATCTGGTAGAGTTCTGTGCTGAAACCATCTGGCCCTGGGCTTTTTTTGGTTGGAAGACTTTTAATAACTGCTTTTATTTCCTTAGTGTAACAGAATTTTTAAATTTAAATCACTTATATTTATTAATACTTAACAATCAACACCTATAAAACACCCATAACCTATAATATCTAATACCTATAAACACTTAATATCTAAGAACATTTAATCAGCCCCACTTTAATTTTCTTGAAAGGATATTAAAATTCTCTAACACAGGTCCATTCGGGCATCTTGGTTAAAAGTACAACTCTGGCAATAACGGCAGAATTATCTTCAGCTTGGTTCAACTCCCTCTGGGCCTACCTTTGCAGGTTCGTGTGATCAGTTCCACAGTCTGATCTGTTCTTCACAGGTCAGGATTTAAAGTCTATAATAGCAATTCCCTGGTGTCCACCAGTCTCAACTTTCTAAGTTCTCCTCTGCCCTAGCTCACTTCAGGCTTTGCTCATTCATTAGTGTACCTTATGCAGTTTTGCCTTTGCTGCTGACCACTGTCAGTCTCTGTTGCTTAGATTTCTTTTCTTTTTTTTTTATTTTTAATACTTTATTTTTTTTCTTCAAGTTACATCTCAGTAACAAACCCCTCCCTATTCCCCCTTCCTATCCCACCCTTCCACCCTCTTCCCCCCAGAAGTTTCCCCCTCAAGCTGTTTTCTTGTGGCCCCAGGGCATAAGGCCTAATCACTTAATCTCCAGTGTGTTTGTTCCTCTTCTCCGTCATGGGGCAAGAGAGAGTCATGTGAGGCCCCCAAGTTTATATAGGGTGTTATCTGGTGGTCTTCTGAAATGTTCTGTGGATTCTCAAACTCTCTCAAGGAATGTTTCAATTCTCCCAACTTTTGTGACTTTGTAGTCCTTTGCAGGCCCCAATCCAATCTGTACTCTGCCCACCTTGTAAGGCTATTAGCAGCTGAAAACAATTGCTAGCCATAAACTGTTTTTTGTCCATATGCTACCATGCCAAGTGTAAATAGGTGCTAGGCTGAGCTTCATGCCCTTGACGAAGCCTTACTAAATTCTAACCTATTACACTTTAGGGTTTATAGGTCTGTTTATATTGTTTATCTAATCTTGTTTAGCTTTGGTAAGTGGTATCTATTGAGAACATAATCCATTTCTTTTAGATTTTCCAATTTTGTCGATTACAGGTTTTAAAAAATATGACCTGATGATTCTTTGTATTTCCTCAGTGTCTGTTGCTATGTCCCCCATTTCATTTCTGATTTTGTTAATTTGATTATTTTTTGTTAATTTGATATTCTCTCTTTGCCTTTTAGTTAATTTGGCTAAGGGTTTGTTTATCTTATTGACTTTCTCAAAGAAAAAACTCTTTGTTGATTCTTTGCTTCCATTTTATTGATTTCAGCCACCAGTTTGATTATTCCCTGCCATCTCTTCCTTTTGGGTATGCTTGCTTCGTTTTATTTTAGAGTTTTAGGTGTGCTGTTAACTTGTTAGTATGAGATCTCACTAATTTTTTTTATGTAGGCACTTAGTGCTATGAACTTTGATCTTAGCACTGCATTCATTGTGTCCCACAAATTTGGGTATATTGTTCATTTTCTTCAAAATCCAGGAAGTCTTTAATTTTCTTATTTTTGTCTTTACGCAGTGGTTATTCAGTAGAGAGTTGTTCACTTTCTATGAGTTTGTAGGATTTCTGTTGTTTCTATTGTTGTTGAAGTTCAGCTTTAATCCATGGTGGCCTAACAGGATGCAGGGGGTTATTTCAGTTTTCTTGTTATCTATTGAGACTTGCTTTGTGATGAAGTATGTGTTCAATGTTGGAGAAAGTTTCATGAGGTGCTTGAGAATCAGATGTATTCTTTTGTGTTTGGGTGAAATGTTCTGTATGTATATGTTAGGTCCATTTGGTTTATAACGTCTATTAGTTCCAGTATTTCTCTGTTTAGTTTTCGTCTGGATGACCCATCTGTTGGTAAGTTTGGGGTATTGAAAGACTCCCACTATTAATGTGTGAGGGTCTATGTTTGATTTAAGCTTTAGTAATTTTTCCTGGGCCTTTGAGCTGGGATTCTTCTCCTTCTTCTATTCCTAGTATTCTTAGGTTTGGTCTGTTTATAATGTCCCAGATTTCTTCCACGTTTTTGTCTCAGGAATTTTGTTTGTTTTTTGTTTTTTCAAGTTAGGGTTTCTCTGTGTAGCCTTGACTGTCTTGGACTCACTTTGTAGACCAGGTTAGCCTTGAACTTACAGAAATCCACCTGCATCTGCCTCCTGAGTGCTGGGATTAAAGGCCTGTGCCACCACACATGCCAATTGCAGACAGCTGTGAACTACCATGTGGGTGCTGGGATTTGAACCCAGGTCCTTTGGAAGAGCAGCCAGTGCTCTTAACCACTGAGCCATCTTTCCAGCCACCTCAGGAATTTTTTAGATTTAATTTTTTTGACTGATTTATCTATTTCTTCTAAAGTGTCTTCAATGCCTGAGATTCTCTCTTCTTGTATTCTGTTGGTGATTTGTGTGTATAGGTCCTGTTTGCTTTCCTAGACTATTCATTTCCATAATTCCCTCAGTTTGTGTTTTCTTTATTGCTTTTATTTCCATTTTCAGGAAATTTTATTGATTTTATTGATGAATTTTATTCATTTCCTTTAAATGTTTGTTTGGTTTTTCTTGGGTTTCTGTAAGGGATTTATTCACTTTATTTCTTTACAGGAATTATTTATTTCTTCTGTAAGGACCTCTATTTAGTCTTCATAGAGTTGGTGTTAAGGTCATTTTCTCATGCTGCAACTGTGTGGGAATATTCAGGGCTTGCTCTAGTAGGATGGTTGGACTCTGGTGGTGACATATTTCCTGGCTGTTGTTGTGTTCTTACACCAGTTTCTGGGTTTGAAGTGATTATAGGTCTAGGGGCTGATTTCTGAGTTTGTCTTAGTTTGATGGTTGTTTTGTTTCTAGGTTTCTGTTTCCTCTCTGGTCTTTTGGCTGAGTGGCCTGTGGTTGAGTGGCGAGTCTCCACCCAAGTTAGGGGTTGATACACTGCTGTGGGGCCTGAGACACAGTTAGGGGTAGAGTGGATTGGCACTGAGAGAGTGGGAACAATTTGCAGGTAAGTGGCATACCTGGAGTTCTCATTTCTGACTTTGGCCTCTGGTCCAGGAGGGTTTCTCCACTAGAATTGGGGGCTGGGATATCATGACAAGGAGGGTAGGGAAGTTTAGCGGTAGGCTGGGCAGGCACTGAAAGAGTGTAGGCAGTTTGCAGGTGGGCAGCCTACCCGCAGTTCCGGTGACCTGTATGACCTTAGATTTTGGGTCCTATTTTCTATTCTAGTCTATTACTCAGTGTCTTTTTATATGGGGAATTGAGATTATTAATACACAGTTATTAATAATGTATGTTAATTCCTGTCATTTTGTTGATCTTTTTGGTCTTTTTCATTTCTCATTTGATTACATCTTCTTGCATTATTCTCTGTGCCCCTTTTCATGTGTTTATCTTTGTTCTCAGATTGAAATCTTTCTATTAGGATCCTGTAGAGCTGACTTAGTAGTCATACATTCCTTTAATCTTCATGAAAGTAGTTTTGCTGGGTATAATTCTCTTAGTTGATATTGATGGTCTTTCAGAACTTGGAGTACAATTTTCTAGGCCTTTCTGTCTTTCAGTGTTTGTGTTGAATAATCAGATGTTATTCTGATGGGCATCTATCAGTTAGATTTTTTTGAGTTAGATTCCTGAAGGTTACTCTATTATTTAGTTTTTACATTTTAATTAAGCCTCTCATGTTTATACTAGTTGTATTCCATTATAACTTAGAAACATTTTCATTCTCTTTGGACTTTTTTATATTATTATATTTTTTGTTTATATATATTTAATGTGAATATTGTACAAGCAACCAATATTGTTGTACTTGTTAAGTTACATACATTGGTATATTTCAAAGTAAAAGAAAGGATTGCAAATACATATTTCTAGCATTTTATGACTTAAAAATGTTTTCTGGCCGGGCGGTGGTGGCGCACGCCTTTAATCCCAGCACTTGGGAGGCAGAGGCAGGCGGATCTTTGTGAGTTCGAGGCCAGCCTGGTCTACAAAGCGAGTCCAGGACAGCCAGAGATATTCAGAGAAACCCTGTCTCGAAAAACCAAAAAAAAAAAAAAAATGTTTTCTGTTTTAAAATTTTCATATGAAAGTATATTGCCATTTCATATCATTTACTTTGTTCAATAAAGCTCTATTCCAGCCTGGTAGTGGTGGCGCACCCCTTTAATCTCAGCACTTTGGAGGCAGAGGCAGGTGTATCTCTGTGAGTTTGAGGCCAGTCTGGTCTACAGAGGGCGTTCCAGGACAGCCAAGGCTGCACAGAGAAACCTTATCTCAAAACGAAACAAAACAAAACAAAACAAAACAAAACAGGCTGCACAGAGAAACCTTATCTCAAAACGAAACAAAACAAAACAAAACAAAACACAACACAACACAACACAACACAAAACAAAACAACAAAACACAAGCTCTATTCCCACCTAGTTGCATTCTGTTATTAGAAGATACTTTGTAGCTTTAACAATGCAAATATGGGTGCTATTTAATTTAATTTTTTCTTAGAGCAAATATACACACACAGAGTTTTTAAAAAAGATACTTTCACTAATCCTTAAGTATAAATGTTGTATTTTGTTAGGTGAGTTTGTAAGCAATAGTTAGTTTTGTAAGTCTAGGAATATGTTTTGCCTTTATTTTGCCACTGAAATAGCTGTTTTTAAAAGATACTTTATGACTGTTTTCTTAAGGTATTTAAAATGATCAATTTTAGATTCACAGAGAATTTGAGAGAGTGGTATACCTGTAAGCAGTTGTCAATAGATAATGTTCATATACATACATCAGTCTGTTGGATAACAGTTGTATGTTACTATATATACAGCTACTGAGGCGTGTGCATTCATAGAGAACAGTTTCCTTTATAGCTCACTCTTGGTGTGGCTTTTTATGCCTTCTGACTGCTGGGTGTACTAAAGTGGTTTTTGTTATGTTTGTTTTATTATTCACTCTAATTGTTTTTACTGTACTTAATACCTGTACCTCCCTTCCAATCCTTGTTCCTTACAATGCCCCATCACTAGGTGGGAGAGAAAGAAGGTTAGAGGAGAAAGGGATGGACGTTGGTCTCTTTGAGCTACTTCCAGCTGATTAAGTTCATTGGGTTCTTTCCGGATAATACCAGTCTCAGTAGTCACAATATCCAGAAGTCCAGCAAACCTGCAAACCAGGAAACAGCAGGAAGAACAGACAGTAGTTTGGGGGAAGCACCAGCAGAAGGGAGAGCAGCAACCTCTTTCTTCTTTGTAGCCCTCCTCTTTCCTCTTTGTATTGTAGTGCCCCTCTTCTCCTTGGGGGCTCTGGCTTTTTTTTTTCCCTCTCTAAGTCCTGAGAGTTAAACTTGCTTAGCTAGCTAAGTCATGTCACTGCTAGCTCACGAGGCAGTTAATAGTTTACATCTGTGGTTTTAACTGAAGCAGCCGCACACCTGGGATTAAACAAAAACATTCTTATAACTTTTTTTTTAATAATTAATAAAACTGTTACCACAGCTGTGTCAGAGGACTGTGGTAGATTTTGAAACTTTGAGCTGGGAAAACCATTGAATACTCGGGTTAATGGCCATATTATGGGCATTTGGAAGATAAAGATGCTGAGTGAAAGGTAGATATATAGTGGAGTTCTGACTTGTGAGGTTTCACAGAGAATGAAGGCTTTTCAGTTTTGGAGAGGAGACACTGGTTTGATCTTCTAAATTGTTTGTATTTTTACAATGAGATTTGGACTTAAGGAGTTCTTTTGTTAGTTCTGTGTCTGATATGGTCAAAGCAGTAAACTCCCAATTGCATGAAAAGGCCGGGATCTCCCCATGTACACCAGTCCATTTCCTCCCTCTACAGGACTTTACTCCATTTAACTCATTTCCAACTCTCAAGTTTCCAAAATTATAAATTTGGGTCTTTTTTCTGCTTTTGATTACTGTGGCTAACTGGTTTATTAATCTTATTTATCTTTGCAAAGATCCAACTGTTCATTGTTGGAGAAGGGTCTAATGCATCTGTCCTTGGAGGCTGATTTCAGGGCTAGAGATTTGGTTACCACTCTTTCTGAGGGCCTCTCTGATTGGTTAGTAAAAGTCACTGATGGCCAATTACCTGGGCAGAAAGAGTATAGGAAGGTGGGACTTCCTGGAACTAGAAAAAGAATCCTGGGTTTTACACAGAGGAAGTTCCCTGCCAGGTTGCTAGAACAGAGGACATCTGCATGTGAGCTCTGTGGCCCAAGAAGGTATAGCAAGCTATATGGTGGTTGGGATTAGGGGGTTTGGGATTAATTTAAGTGAGCTAGTTGAGAGTCTTCCCAGCTAAGTGCTAAGCATTGAAACATAAAAAGGTCTTAGTGTATTTAATTACAGGGAAAAGGGCTGCAGTGGCCCATAGGCCACCATCCAAGGCAATCCAGGCCTACTGGCTGTAACAAGAGGCTTTTATTATTATATTGTACACTCTACTTATTTTACTATGCTTAATACTTCTACTCTCTTCCACCCCTTGTTCCTCCCAATCTCCCAACCCTAGGTGGGAGAGAAAGAAGGTTAAAGGGAGAAGGAATGTAGGTCTCTTTGAGCTACTTACTGCTGATTAGGGTCATTGGGTTCTTTGGAGGTAACACCAGTCTCAGTAGAAGTCCAGCAAACTAGGAGACAGCAGCAGGAAGAACAAGCAGCAGTTTGGGGGAACACCAGCAGCTGGGAGAGCAGCAACCTCTTTGTTCTTTGTAGCACCCCTCTTCTCCTCCTTTGTAGAGCCCTCTCCTACTTCTTTGTAGAGCCCTCTTCTCCTTAGAGCTCTGGCTTTCTCAAGTCCTGTGAGTTAAACTTGCTCAGCTGGTTAAACCACACCCCTGCCAGCTCATGAGACAGTTAATACTTTAGACCCGTGTCTTAAGCAGCCTCAAACCTGGAATTAAACAAAAACATTCTCATAATTGGTTATTTTAATAAACTCAGACCACAACTGGCCTCCCACCAATCCCTGGCAGCTGCCCCTCCAGGCTGCTGGCAATTCTGCTGGCCTAATTTAACACTTCATTGTTATTAATAAGTATCCAGCAACTGCCTTGCCAAACCACACCACCAGGCTGCCCCACCAGGCCCTACAGGCCTCTAATGTGAGTCAGGCCTGCTGATCTCCTACCAGGCTGCCAGTTATTCTGCTGGTCCAATATAACAATTTATTGTTATTAATAAATATCATTGTTAACAAGGTTGCAGTTTCAGTTGATTTCATTGTTTTTTGTATTGTTTTTACTTCTATTTCATTTCTACCCTTGTTTATTTCTTTATTTCTAGTGAATCTTGGTATGTTCTTGTTTTTCCAGCTCCTTAAGGTGTAACATTAAGTTATTTATTTGAGAACATTCTGTGGTTTTTATTTCTATCTCTTTCTGTCATCTATCTGTCTGTCTGTCTGTCTATCTATCTATCTATCTAGATATTTTGCATACAAATACACTTTCAATATGTGGATCTTAATGATTTACTTTGTTTTCTTCACCAGTGAGATGATCCAATCCAGGCCAAATTAAGTTATATAAAGACAGGTTTATTGGATATGAGAGGGGGAAAGAGAAACAGCATGTGCATGCAGAGAGAGGGGGTCAGGAAGGAGGCAGAGAGGGTGAGAGAGGAGGGAGAGGCCCAAAATGTCTGGATTATAAGGTAAAGGCTTCTGGGGGCAGAGCATGCCCTATAACAGGTAGAAACTGAGGCATGCTGGGAGAATCTGGAGATCAGGCAGACCCAACACTTAATACTTGGTTTTCTAAGTTTAAATTGGTTATAGCTTCTTGTTACAGCTAATAATTTCCAAAATCATTAGTAACTTTTATCCCTTATGACAATTTCAGGGGGTGTGCCTACAGATTTTAATATTTTTTCAAATTCCCTTTAAAAATCTTTATCATCTCTGAAAAACTTGTGATACCACATATAGAAAACTGAGTTGGCTTTGTAAGCAGCTCCTTAGGAGGTTGTTTCTTCTGCAGTCTTAAACTATGTTTTTGTTTTGTCTGTTTCCCTGCCAATAACACGTTTCTCAAAACTGTGTTCTTTCAGTTTCTCAGCATTGCCATGGAGTACTGTCGAGGAATGTGTTACAGCTGTACCATTATGTGTTACCATTTTTTCTCTTTCCACCCTTACTATTTCTAATGATCAACAAAAAGCATTTTTTTTTTTTTTTAGGTTTTTTGAGACAGGGTTTCTCTGTGTCCTGGACTCACTCTGTAGACCAGGCTGGCCTTGAACTCACAGAGATTCTCCTGCCTCTGCCTGGGCTTAAAGGCGTGCACCACCATGCCCAGCAATAAAAGCATGTTTTATATGGGATTTTAATATTAAAGGAAATTTGAAGAAATCGATTCGCACTATAATTTAGCACAGGGAACAAATCTCCTAATTCAGGTGTTTTGTTGTTGCTGCTGTTGCTGACATTGTTTGTACCTTGAAGTATCTGGTCCATGAGAAAGTGAACCTAGTTAGAGGTTCGTGTACTTCTATCTAGGTGTCTTAGGGATGCAGATGGATTTCTTCCTCAGACTTTTCTGTTCTATTTGGCTCTGAACTTTTTTTTTTTTTTTACTTTGTTACTTATCTTTAGTACAAATACTCCTTCACTTTCTTTTAGGATACTGTATTGGCACAATTATTGTGGACATTTTTCCAGGATGTTCTTAAAAAAGACTGATTATGTATAAGCAGGAATTTTAGAATAGAGATAATTTGTAAGATAAAATATGAGCTAGAGCCAACTGGATTGGGAATAATGAAAACATTCTCACTATTAAGCTCTCCTAACTTCATCATATTAGTTAATTAATGTGATGCTTATTTAAGTGGATGCTGTGTTGTCCTTATTAGCTTTTTACTAAAGATGTTTTGCTTTTTAAGATTTTAATCTTGCTTTGTTTAGGTTAAAAATCTCTCTGTGACTAAACCTGCTCCTCCCATATAAGTTGCCTAATAGAGGACATCGAGGTCCATTATTGTGGTTTTTTTTTCCTTCCAGGATTTTATTTGGAATGTGAAAATCTGATTCTGGTATTATAATTAAGGAAAATATTAAAAGTCACCTTAATGTAGTATCATTTTTGGCACTGTGTATCTGCATAGTTTCTTCTATTCATGTAGAGACTTTGAGTTCTTTCTATGTTCTCAGTCTTAGTCCTTGTACTAGTTAGGGTTTCTATCACTGCCACGAAACACCATGACCAAAAAGCAAGTTGTGGAGGAAAGGTTTTATTCAATTTATACTTTCACATTGCTGTTCATCACCAAAGGATGTTAAGACAGGAACTCAAACAGGGCAGGATCCTGGAGGCAGGAGCTGATGCAAAAGCCAGGGGTGCTCCTTATTGGCTTGCTTCCCCTAACTTACTCAGCTTTCCATCTTATAGAACCCAGGACTACCAACCAGCCCAGGAATGGCACCACCCACAATGGGCTGGGCTCACCACCACTGGTCACTAATTGAGAAAATGCCCCACACCTGGATCTCATGGAGGCTTTTCCTCCACTTGGGGTCCTTTCTTTGTGATGACTCTAGCTTGTGTCAAGTTGACACACAAAACCAGCCGGTATAGTCCCTAACATGGATATTTATTAAATTGATGAATTTCTGTTGAAATAAAGGGTATGAAGCAAGTTCACTATACATTGGTTACCAATTCCTTACACACCACACACAAGATACATCAATTCAGTTTATTTACAGGTTGGTAGGAGGGACAAGAAAAGTCTAGGACTCATTGTTAGCTGGGCCCCCAAAGCTCAAGAAAGCAGTTACAATACTAATGTCAGACTTAATGGTTTGTATAACTTTATTTATATATCTATTTTCTGTTTGTTTGCTTAACTACTCTTGGCCAGCAGTAAAGGTGGCGATGAATTATAACTGAAAATTACAGGGCTTTAAAGTAAAAGGAAAGCATAAATGATTCATGCTTTCTTTCCATTAGTGAGCAGTTCCTGTGTGGACTTCTGGGCATTTGTACTTTGGACCATGTTTATGCTGAATAGTGATTGTGACAACTTTTCTAAGGGTTATATCAAGGTTGACTGTTTGGAAGACTGCAGGTTTGGAGTAGGGAAAGTGGAAGAGTTGTTGATACAGTGTTGGAGATGGAAGAAAGCTAGAGTATAGGTTTGGTGTACTTAGAAGTAGGTGGAAGTGATTATTAAGGAAAGCATGGACCTGGCTCACCCATGTGCCCCTGCCACCAGGAATAGCTCTACTATGCTGTCCAGGCAAGGTGCAAGGCGAGAGGTGAGGCCAGCTCTCCAGAGAGCCATAGCCAGTGAGGGGCAGGGCCAGCTCTGCACAACCTGTGGACATCAGCATAGCAATGTTGTCATCGGTGGTAGTCTAGATTATGGTCTTTAATGGTGATCTGAGCCTCTGACACAGACGCGGACCCCTGCTGCAGCTTGGTCATGGACCTTGGCATGGCTCTCAGCGGCTGTGTTGGCTGGGCTCCACCATGACCTCAGGTGGCAGGGCAGACGACTCCCAACAGACTATTCCTTTCCACCCTCATGTCTCCAGTTCCACTTCTCTTCATAATGTTTCTCTTTCTCATGCATCTGTCTACCACAGACTTGTACATTATAGTGTTTCCTACTTCAGGTCGGCCACACAGCTAGCAGGGCTCTGGGTGTCTTCCTCTGCCCACGCCAGCCCCTCCTTGTTCTTAAGTTAGCCTGTGCACATATAAGAAGAACAGCCTAAATTAAAAATTTAGAGTTCTGAAAAAAAATTAGGTAAGGAAATAGAAAGACTTCATGTATGTTAAGTGTGTAATTTTATTTTATTTTTTATTTTTATTTTTTTTTGGTTTTTCGAGACAGGGTTTCTCTGTGTAGCCCTGGCTGTGCTGGACTCACTTTGTAGACCAGGCTGGCCTCGCACTCGCAAAGATCCACCTGCCTCTGCCTCCCAAGTGCTGGGATTAAAGGCGTGCGCCACCACCGCCCGGCCAAGTGTGTAATTTTAATGCTTCATGAAAATCAGTATTATAATAATAAGATATGTTGATTTGTGATGGCAGCAGGTTTGTGTTCACTTCCTTAAAAAAGAAAAATAGTAATTTCTATTTATTTGCTGTCTAGCTTGCTCTCTCACTCTCTCCTTCTATTAAAAAGGGTATTAACTGTATGGGATACCTTTCTTATTTCATAGCTGACATTCTCGGCAAGTTGTGTTCAGTGACATGTGATTGTAATCCTAGCACTTAGGAAACTGAAGCAGAAGTATCACAGATTAAAGGCTAACCTGAGACACATTGTTAGTTTGAGGCTAGTCTGAACCTTGGGGAAAAAAACAAAACAAACAACAAAAGCAGAACTAAAAAGGCAACAATCTTAGCTTTCCTTCTTTACTTTAGATTTAATAGGTTTACAGTGGTTGCTCAGTGACTCATTTTTCAAAAGTGTCAGGAGACCCTATGTAACACCAGCTTTCCTTAAGGCTAAATCTCTCATATTCCCCATAGCAATACTGTGCGGAGAAAATTTTGATGTAAAGCCATATTGTCTTTCCCTGTAAATTGTTTTAAGTAGGCATGACATTGGCATAACTAGTTAGAAATTGTCTCCCTACCTGAGATCATTTACCTGATCATTGTGATGCTTCTGTGGGACTTTAAATAAAAGGTACTATTTGTTGTCATATAATGTGTTTCTTGTTGTGGTCTTTAGTCTTGCTGATATTTACATTTAAGGATTTAGGATATGGAATTCATATATACACACATCCCACTCAGTTTTAAAATAACACATAATCAGAATGCATTTTCTGTAGTCTTTAGATAGAGTCAATTTGTATTAACATTTTTGTAAAATTTCTTTTCATGTTAAGGTACCAACTCTAGTGTAATTAGGATTTCACAGACATTTGGTGACAGGAATGAGCAGAAATCTCAGCGCATTTTACCTTTACACATCTAAGGGTAGTTCTGGTTTTTTGTTTGTTTTGTTTAATCACTTGTCTGTGTATGTTCAGTGAGAAGTTTAAATTCCTTCCTCTATTTCCACAACATTAAGACAAATTTTTTTGTTTCAAATTATGACTGGGTCATTCTTTTGCAAGATACCTTGGATCGGGCCTCTGTTTGAGACTCCTAAGTTCTCTATTTTTTCAAGGAAACCAGAGCCAGCCTTTCTGGTTTTGTATCTTAAGGACCAAAAAAGGGAAAGTAGCTGACTTAAACAGTGTACTGATTTTATGTAATGCTTTTCTTTAGGGACAAAGGTGGTGGGTTGCTTTGAACATCGTCTCCATAGTTCTAGAACATCAGCTTACTTAACCATTGGTCACTCAAAATTGTCTTTTATAAAATTCAGTGCTTAAAAAGTTAAGTGGAGGGAACATCTCATTTCTGAAAACAGTATATTAACTTCTGTATGTTGTCCATATTTTTTGAGAATTTTCTTTGAATTATGAAATCATTTCAGAATATGCCACTGGCTCCCTCCTTCTGAGCACAGGTTCTCAGTAAAAGCAGGCTTATTACAGTTTGGGAACTGGCAAGATGCCTGTGTCTGTAGACATAAAGGCCTGGAACAAGCTACTGCTCCTTTACAGAGATGGAGGTACTCACTTTTCTGGAAAAGAGACAACAAGATCTAGTTCTTGATGTCTGTTATGTGGCTAGCAATTTGCCTATTATTGCTCACGAGCCAGATTGTTACTGTTAAAATTGCAATTTGGTGATTTTCGAGAAATATATTCTGTTCAATCTGCTTATTACTGATGTTTGAAGCTATGTAAGTTCATCCTCCGAAGCAAATGATGTAGAAGAGGAACCCAGGATCCTGGGTACCCAGAGAGGCTCTCCTGACTCTGCAGAAGGTCAGTTCCAGCCAGCTGTGACTATTCAAGAATATGATTCTGCTGTTCCTAGGTGTCCTCAACTCCAAGCATGCTGACATTCAGGATGTATGTGAGTCCTCCCAATTTCTCCATGTTCACACCAAGTTCAAATGCAGCAAAATTCAAAAGTAAAAAACATATCCCATTTCTATTGTGCTTCCAGTGCATTATGGTACTTTCTGAGGTCTTATTCTAATTTTTGGAATTCTTGGCCTGTAAATGTTGCCACATTTGTATTCATGGTAGACTGAAACCCTTGAACCAACATTAAAATTTTCTTTGAGATTATAGTATAATCACATAATTTTCCTCTTTTTTCTTCCTTCAAACCTTCCCATATATCCTTCCATGCTCTCTTTTCACTTTTATGGCCTCCTTTTTTCATTAATTGTTGTTAACATTTATATGAGCCACCCTTTTTTTCTGTAATGGGAATTTTATATATTTCACACATTTCTCAAATATTGTTATACTTTAAAGTATGTAACTAAGGAGTCATTGTGGTCAAAGTATTAAAAAGTGAAACTGATAAATAGATTGCATGCCCTCAATAATATAAAAATAGTTAAATTACTAGTGTTGTGATCTCATAACCATTGACTTCTGTTTTGTCAACTCTATAGTAGTAGTATTTACTTAGTTTGTCTCATTGCTCAGAGAAGTATCTGAGGACAAAAAATTTAAGGAAGGTTTGATTATAGTCACTGTTTGAGGAGATCTAACCCATCACAGTATGAAAGGCATGGTGATGGAACTGTGTACTGATTGGTCTCATTGTTTCTAAGTCAAGAATCAGGCAGAGATGAATTCTGGTGCATGCTCAACTTCCTCTTTTTGCTCCTTTTATTCAGTCGGAAACCCTAATTCATGGGTAAGTAGCACATTGAGGGTAGTCTTCCCCTCTACTGCTAAACCAACCCCCCTGGAAACATCTTCTTGGGTACACCTAAAGATGAGGCCCTAGGCAAGTCAAATCTAGTCAGGTTCACATTGAAGATTAACTATCTTGATTTCTTTAGAACTCACTGTAATATTTACATGAAGTAATAGGGTGAAAAAGTGTTCTTTAAGTGGGAATAAATTATTGCTTTTCAAAGAATTTAGTTCAAGTCAGGCATAGTGCCATGCTTCTATTGTTGAAACTCATGAGGGACTGAGGCAGAACGCCTGTGTTTAGGATTTCAAGGCAAGCCTGGGCAATTAAGTGAGACCATGCCACTTAAAACAATAACAGCAACAAACCCAACAACAACAGCAAACAGTTCATCACATACTGAGTGCCTGTTATACATCTGAACAGTACTTAGGAAGACACAGATTGAGCTCACAAAGATGCTGCTTTAATGGATCTGTGATGTACTCTGCTTCTCAAGTAGGGTCTGGATGGAGACAGTCAGGGTCGAGAAAAAGTTACAAAGTCTGATTGAGATAAGCTGAAACAAAACCAGATATTCAGTAAATATTGGGTAGAGTTGTGGTTTTAAAAGGCTGGTCCCCCTAACAATCAGCAGCAACATCCAAGAGACAGCTGTGTACATTCTTGGCTTACCTCAATTCTCGGATTCAACTCTAGGGATTAATCCTTGTTTTAACAAGATCTGTAGGTGATTCTGTTTCTGGAGAATTACTGAGGTAGAGGACCCTCCATGCTAAGTTGTAGAATGTAGATGAGAGCACTGGGTGTAGGCAACAGGCTAAGGGAAATCAGGAATGCAGGACAGTGAAGGCAGGAAGACCAGCCAGAGTTGTATTGTGGTTGACTTTGTTCAAGAGAGCAGGCGTTTTGTTTATCGTGAAAGGGAGGAGCAAAGGACCCTTAGCTCTCAGGGAGACCTTGTATATACTCTTGGGGCTCTCCATACAGCTTGTCCTTTGATGTACACCCTAGAGTGACCAAAGGAGCCCCAGAACAGGTTTTGGGGGCAGAGACATGGGGAAACAGGGCACTATGCTGTCTGTATATGTAATTGAGGCACCCTCCTTTGAAGTGAGCATAAGAAACTAGAGCCTGAGAGGGTCGTTCTGAGCTTCAATCTGTGTCATAGTTGCATTGTGTTCAAAGTCCTGCAATGATGGGGATGTGCACAGGGTCAAAGGTCCCATTCTGGCTTCTGTTGCACTCACTGTCATCGGCTAGCTATCGTGTTGGATGAGCCCTAAGGCCTGGAGCCAGCCCCGTTTTAAGCATATTTTTCCCCATCAACCTTTGATTATACATATTTACGTGTCAGCAGTACCAAATTTTTAACATTTTTAGAATGGACTTTATGTCTCTGTATATATTTTTTCTTTTTTTTTAAATTTTGTTTAGTTATTTGTTTTTGTTTTTGTTTTTTTTTTGAAAAAAATTTTATTTTTTGAATTTCACATCATGCACCCTGTTCCCTCCCATTTCCTACTTCCCCAGGGACCTACCTTCTACCCTTGCAATCTGTGCCAGTATAGAAAAATAACAGCTCATTGTGGAAGCTGCAGTGGATCTCAGTATGTCCCACAATATTCCCCTTTGTCCACACATTCTGCTTGCAGATGTTCATTATAATGACTCTTTGGTCTGGTACAAGGCCCCTACTTTCAGCTACTCCATCAGTACTGGAACCTCACTGGAAATCCTCTCAGATATATTGTAACTGTCCTGTGTCATGAAGATCCTGCAGTCGTGGTGTAACAGTAAATTTTTATTTATCAAACATATTTATTAATACTTGACAATTACCTAACAATTATCTATAAAGTTCCTAAATCCTAAAGCTTGAACCCTAACTCTAAAACCTAATCTATAACACCCTAATTCCTATAATATAAACATTTAACATTAACCTAAGGTTTCTCAAAAAGTATTTTCCTCTGGGGGTGGATCCTTATGGATGGCTGGCCTTCATCAAATCTTTCAGTCTTAAAGTCTCTGAATCTCGTTCACCAGATCTTAAGGCAGTTTATAAATTTAAACTGTTTCCACCATTAGAGTGGGGTGGCCCTTGTATCAAAGAAGAATTGCCTCTGTAGTCTTAGAGCCCAATTATAAAGTTCTCTAGTCTCACCATTAAGATGCTTTGGGCCTCCAAGGGTATCACTCCAGTGCTCTGTCCAGCTCAGTGCCCCCGGACAACAAGGGGAGGCAACTCCCGCCTAAGCGCTCCAGGTACTAGGGAGAATCCGTCCCCAGACCCACAACAAGTCGGTACTTAGATGGTGATATGACTCTGCCAGACGAAGAGGAAGGCAGGTGGTGCAGGAGGAGAGTGAGTGTCACCATGTGAATCTTGACTTATATCTCTTCACCTGTCTGTAATGAATTGGCAGAGTGATTTTTGGCAGTTCTCGCCAAATCATGTGCTTCCAAATCATGCCTTTGGGCAATGTGTCCTTCCAAAGCTTTTCTTGCAGAGAAGTTGAGGAGTCTGTTGTGAGTATCTGGAGTTCTTTTTGACAATGTCATTGCGATAGTTTCTGGCAGGCTCCCCAAGGAACCCCCACCCCCAAAGTCCCAGGATCAAAAAATGCCATCCACCCCTGGCTGGCTCCTAAGGACACACCATGTCTGGATGTAAATCTTCCACCTGAAAGTCCAGGCTTTTGCTATTCTAAGATCCCTATGCTGCTAAATGCTATTACTAATCCCACCATATCCTGGGGTGTGGAACTGACCTCTTCTTGCACTCCAGCAGTTCATCCATGGGGTAGATGTTGGGGTGGGCCAATTCAAAGCCCTGGTTCTGGACCTCCAACTCCCACTTGCATAGCCATTTCTACTATGGAAAGATGCAGGGCCTGCTCTCCTGAGTGCTGCAGCATGTGAGGGGCAGGGACAGCTCTCCTGCTTTTGTGACCCCATCTAGACCAGTTTTCCTGTCGGCCACTGGTGGTGAGTGCAAAAGGGAGGGGAGGGCATCTTTCCCTAGCAAATACCTCCACATAGCAGGCTGAAGGCAGGGCTTGCTCTCCCACACTCACTCCCTCAGGGCTGGCTCACCCACAATCCCCACTTCTAGGGCCAGGTAGAGTTCTTCTAGTTTCTGGTTTGTTTCCTGTCCTGAGAGCCCATCTGGTGCTTGCCTGGTACTGGACTGGTAGTCATCTCAGGCTACCCCATAGCGCCAAAGTGGTGTTGGTATCCAGCTTGTCCCCCCTCCCCCCATGAATGTTAGGCTACTATTCATTCAGATGTTTATAGGTCAGAACAATAGCCTCTCTCTACCACCTACTGATGCACATGTGACATAGCAGTCACATATGCAATCCTCTAGGGGGAATGGTATATTTTTGTTTTATGTGAAGTAAAGCAGACATACAAAGATATAAAGAGAGAAGAAAACCACTGTGGATCCAAAACTTTCTAAGAAATAGAAAATTGCAAAATTTATTCAGAATTAAGACTTGCACTTACTTAAAAGCAGGAGTCTATGGGGTTTTTCCTGGAGATTGAACCCATGACCGTATCAGTTTTGAGATACACTAACACTGAACTGTATCTCCCAGCTGGATCTGGTGCATTAAGTAAGTACATTGGCATTGTGCTTTTCAGAGGTGAACACAAAGAAGGGAAATACAGAGCCTATGCTTTTATTACTCGTATAAAAGTATTATCCTTTAATAAATCAGACATTTGTTTCCTAGTGTATTTTATTCATTCATTTTACCTAGAACAGTTGTCTGATCACCTTTAATCCTGTGTAAACTTCAAACTGCCCTCAGCCAATTCCAAACTCTCAGATGACTTGTCTTGTACTGGAAATCAAGGCAAAGGTGTGAGCCAGTTGTCTCCTTTGGTCTTCTTGCTCCCTTTGGTTGGACTTCACCTAGCTCTTCATTGTAGTTCACCAGAGAAGTTGTTGCTGTCATGTGGGCAAAAGTGGATTTAAAAAAATAGGGAACAGAGGCCTGTGGTTTGCAGGCTAGTGAGACAGGAAGATCATATGAGGTCCAGGTCAATTTGGGCTATAAAGGTAGACTAGAACTTGACTGTATCAACCAACAACCCCAAACAAATCAGAAGAACTCTGACTGTTAATCCAAGTGAATTTTGTTTTTGTAAGTTTTATACATAGTCTGTATAGTAGTTAGCCCTAAATTTGGGAGACCTTATACCAATTCTGTTTGTTCAATTAGCAGTCTGCAGGTTCGTTTGGAATACACCCAATGTGAATTTGGTTTCCATCAGTTGAATCTTACAGACTGATTTGGGTTTCTAGTATACCATATGTTTTTTTCTTGTAGTACTCTGGTAATGAATGCCTCATGGTCAGATTAAAAAGCCCATTAAAAGGCAGGTTTGTTGTTATTATTATACTCTTAAAAATTATGTTCAAAGCTTCTCTTGAGTTTATAAATGCTGAAGAGTCCAAGATGAGTTTCCAACTTTCTCTCTGTGCATTTAGGCAGGTGGCAGCTGGATGATATTTCTTATATATGGAATCTTACCTGGGTGAGGTACCAGAGCAGAACTCCATTGCTTTCCTGTCAGCCACTGATTCCTCAGCTTGTGTAGCAGAATGGAGGTACACACAAGATTTAAGGATAGCTGCACAGCTCGCTTTTTTTTTTCTCAGAATTTAAGGCAGTTAAAGATATATGTTGGGTGTGGCTCCAGAGTTGTGTGGCTGGAAACAGGTGAGATCTGAGCAAATCTAAACCCTGGGAATCTTGAAATTGAGATTTGGACGATAGGAGTGAGGCAAGGTCTCTCTCTGCTTCTGCCTCCCCCTGGAGCACATGGACACAGCCCCAAATGGCTACCTTTCTTGTGGCATGTAGAAACAACCCCACAGGTGACATCAGTGAGTTCAGTCATGTACCTGGGGTCTGGGACCTTTCCCCATGTAAATATACCATTGCTGACATCTGAATCTCAGCCAGTAGAAAGCATTCATGCCCCCAAATTCCCCCTCCCCACTTCCCATGCTTCAAAAAGTCCTCACCTATCTCAGCGTTGGGGGGAGGTCTGATAGATGGTGGGGGATTTAATAGATTTAATAGGTTTGGGATATGGAGTAGATTTTAGAGATTTTGGGAGAACCAGCACCATCATGAGACATAAGCTGGTTCACCAAATAGCTGCCTCAAAGCTGTTGTAATTCTACCCTAAGGAACACTGACACTTCCCTCAACCCATCATGTTTTCTCTGGATCAAAGCACCAGTCCTTGGCCTGGACAACCCCAAGAGTTTGGCAGTCCTCCATACATCCCAGGACTCCCAACAGCAGCCATTGTGACCCTACTTTCTCTAGTGCTGGCATGCTTTGGGAAAGAACTGGCAGGTTCCCAACTGCATTTTTGGCTTCAAAGTCCAATGAGGATGGGGAACCCAACATAGCCCTGTGCTTCGAGTTTTCTCAATCCTGCTCCTTTATTAAGCGGGATTTTAGAAACACAGCCCAATCTCTGCCCCACAAATGTAGACACTCACCTACCCCCAGCCCAGTACATCTCAACTGCAACCCCACAACCACTTAGCTACAGATACACATGTATATTTTCCTTTAGAAGTGCCGAGACCTCCTTCTGCACTTAGTTCTATGGCAAGCTCCTGTGGGTGACCTGTCCCAGTTTCTATACTAAATGGAGGGGCGGGGTAGGGGGTCAGTGGGCAACTTTGCCAACCTCCTCAAGGACTGTGTTTTCTCAGTTCATGTGGACAGGAAAAGGTAAGAACCTCCTCACTCTTTTCCTGATACACAGAGTTATCTTCCTTTAATAGTTAAACATTTCCTGAATCTTTTAGAGATTTAAATAGAAAAATATAAGGATCTATTGCTTGTCATTTTTAGACATGTAGCTGCATATTCCTCAGTTGGTAAGTACTTGAAAATATGCTTAATATGCTCCAAGTCTTTGATGGTGACATGGAAAGTCTACATCTTACCAAGTCTACTTGATGTTGCATCGAGCAGTGAGAACTTCATTTATATACCTCCTGTAGATAGACTTTTGACAGTTACCATCTTAAATACACAGTGTTAGGTCCATCACTTTTCTTGCTTTATAATTCTTTTGTTCCTTGTTCTTGATGTCCAAAGGAAGAAATTTCTTTTTCTAGAATCTCTTTTCCATTTATACACAGTTTATAGAGTCCTAAGAATAATTTTATGTTAAATAAATTGAATTGAATTGAATTATTTAAGCACTTATTTCATTCTCAATTAGACCAGAATGGATGGCCTAATTTATTAACCTTCTTGGCAAAGAAAGATGAAAGATTATGAGAATGAATAAAAGATTGGAACTGGAGCTTATTAGATTGTGAGTGTGCTGCTTAGTTTATTTTTGTCAGCCTGACACAAGCTAGGTTCATCTAATAAGAGGGAACTCAATTGAGAAAATGCCTCCATCATATTGGCCTTGTAGGCAGGTCTATGTAGTACTTCCTTGAATTAATGATTTATTTGGGAGGGCCCAGCCCATTGTGATGATGCTACCCCTGAGCAGGTGGTCCTGGGGTATATAATAAAGGGCCAGTAAGCAGCACTCCTCCATGTCCTTTGCTTTAGTTACTACCTTCAGGTTCCTGCTTGAGTTCCTTTCATGACGAACTTGGGATATGTAACACAAATAAATTGTTTCCTCTCCAAGTTGCTTTTAGTCATGGTGGTTTTTTTTTAAATTTTTGTTCATTTTATTTTATTTTTTGGTAGGGGGTGAGCATGTTGAGACAGGGATTTTTTTTTCCTGGAACTCGATCTGTGCCTCCCAAGTTCTGGTATTAAAGGTGTGTGCCACCACACCCAGCTTTGTTCACAGTGTTTTATCAAAGCAACACAAAGCAAACTAGGACAGTAGGCAAAAGAAATTGTTTAACTTCCTATGAGTGCTCCATAAGATGCTATGGGATATAATTGAGAGAAAGAGATACAGCTACAGAGATACATAGCTTTCATGGTATAGTGGGAAAGCTAAAATGTATGTGAAGAATAATAGAATGCTAGAACAAGTTAGGTAGACTTGTCAGACGACAGGAAAAACGGATATGATGGATGATGACAGAACAGAATCTATGGAGGTTTTAGGTCAAGGTGTGTCTGTTTGAGAGGGGAGGTGAGCAGAGGCTTCAGGTTGGCTCAAGAAAGTGAAGGATCCCAGATTCTAAGGGCGTATTACTGCTACAAAACTGTGTGGTGGGTCTGAAATGCTGAGTTTGGAGCTCTGGGGGACAGAGAACATGGCTGTGTCCTGAGATGAGGCATGTCCACAGCTCTACCTGAAAGAGGACTGATGTGGTTCCTGATGAGAACATGGAGCGCAATGTCAGGAATTTTCTCTTTAGGCGCGTGTAGGATGGAGAAGTAGACATACAGACAGAGAGAAATGAAAGCAGCAAGAGGTCAGATCAAGGGGCCAGTTATGTCTATTAGAAATGAAGACTACCTGAGAATGAAGAGGAAGCTTGAGTTCTTAATATTTGTTATCAGTGAAATAGGTTCAGTTCCATTTGATATAAAAAGAAAACAATAAGTTATAAAAAAAAATGCCCACTTGATGCCAGAGATCCTGGAATATTCTCCGCTAGGTGGTGTATAATAGAGATCATAGAGATCTTAGATAATGAAGGTTATTAATAGTTTGATTTTTGTGAATTTGAGATATATAAATATATCTCAATATAAATATAAATGTCTCTGACACATTTGCAAAGATAAATGGATTAAAGCTAAAGGAGCTAGAGCATAGATGTGAGAGCTACCTATACTTTTTTGGTTACCTCAGTAAGAAAGTAAAATCTTAAATACAGAGTATCCGAATACCAAGCAACTGTTTCTAATTAGAGCTACAACGTTCTTTTTCTTTGTTTGCTTTTTGTCTGAGACATGGCAATGTAGCTCAGGCAGGCCTTGAACTAAAAAATCTTACTGCTTCAGCCTTTCTAGTGCCCAAGTCATAGCTGTGTGCCATAATGTCCTGCTGTAACATCCATTCTGCCTGCCTGCCTGCCTTCCTGCCTGCCTGCCTTCCTACTCCTCTTCCTCCTCCTCCTCCTGCTCCTCCTCCTTCCCCCCCTTGTGACATCTACTCATTCATTTATTCATATATTTATTTGAGACAAGGTCTCTCTATATAGCCCTGGCTATCCTAGAACTCACTATGTAGACCAGTCTGGCCTTGAAGTCACAGAGATCTGCCTGCCTTTGCCTCGTGAGTGATGGGATTAAAGGCCATTTTTTGTGTGTGTTTTGCTTGACTTTGGTGGTAAATTTTAAATGGCCATGACATACCCATTTTCTACTATGCATAGTAAGATCTGCTACTGTAATTAACTTTCATTATAGGTTACATTTGGCTTTCAGAAGGTTCTTCATCTTCAGTGCCTAAAATCTAATCCTGTATGACTTTAGATGCGTGTCTAATATTCAGGAAGTCAGCAATTCAAAGAAAGACGGGCTGATATGCTAGTGATGGTGTGAGAATGAAGGGGGCTCCACCCCACCATAAATAACAGTGTTTTGGAGCATAGGGCAGACTTAGCAGTTATACAGTAAAGAAAGCGGACTTACGTCCTGTAACTACAAGGAGTTGAATTCTGCCAAGAAAGGTCTTGGCATTCGGTTCTTTCATGAGAGCCTCTGAAGGAGAACTAAGTCCAACTAGTAGCTTGGTATCAGTTTTGTGGAATGCTGAATAGAGGAGCCAGTTGAAATGAATCAGATTGCTATTTGTGAACTAAGAAATGGGCATTTCTTTAAGCCTCTAAGTTTGTGGGAATTAGTGCCCAACTGGAGAAAATTAATCCAAAACTTGTAAACAACAGTTGAAGAATATAGGTAGCCTAGACCATTATGTATCTCACATACTTAGTAGTAATATAGCATATAAAAAAGTGAAGTGCTGAGCAAGAGGCTTACTGATAGCCTCTCCCCACTAACCCCCTCCACTTTCATAGCTCTTGACGTCTGACGACTATAAACAGTCTGGGTTGTAGTGTGCTATCAACAACATCTAGGAGAAGCTTGGTATTCAGCAAGCCTTCAAATGATACAGATTATAAAAAGGATTATGTGGAGATGTCGGGAAGCTAAAGTTTCTTCCTGATGAAGATCTGAAGTGTGTAGTGATTCAAAAAGCAAATTAGAAGCTGTGGATTGTGGATGTTGTTTTGGTCCATTAGGACTGGGTCCGAATACCACAGGCTAGGCAGCTCACAAACAGGGCTGAGAAGTACCGTTTGGGATGACGGCTGATTTTATTTTCTGCCTGCTCTAGTTCTAGATTACTGTCTTTACATCATATCCTCTCCCAAAGAAAGGGACAGGCTCTTTGATCAGGGCACTGGTGTTAGTCCATAGCAAATGTCTGCGGCTGCTCTCAGAGTTGGAAGGAGCTGAGAGTTATAAAAAGATGACCTTGCTAGGGATACTCCAATGGCTGAGTAGAATGGTCTCAGGGAAACAGTGAATGTTAAATCAATATTTCAGCCATTAGAATATAAAAGAGGTCCTTAGAGCCTCTTACTGAGGTGAATATTTATGATCATGAGAAAAAAGTGAAAAGTATCATTCCCACTTATCTTTCATTTATACATCCTTTTGTTTGTTTGTGTCAAGTAGCTGATACATAGCAAAGAAAGTTACTTCTGGCTTTATAGGAATTGTTGTCAGTGTTTCTTCATTTATTAGCGCCGTTCTGTATTTATAAAGCTGACTGTTGACTATACGACACAAATGCTGTGTTAGATTTCTATCACTGTGACTCATATTGTATTGAGACAAGATTTGTTTTTGTTCAAGTTTCAGAAGTTTCAGTCTTTGGACATTCATTTGGTTCCTATGGGCCTTAGGTGAAACTGAACACCATGAGGGATTATGTGTGGTAGACAGGAGACAGAGGCATAAGTGGAGAGGAAGAGGCAGAATATAAAGATATCAATAAATCCTATAAAGGCTCTAGTGACCTGCCATTAAATTATTATTAATCTAGTTATAAAGTCAGAACCTTCATGATGCAATTACTTTTCCCAAATCCTCCTCCTCTGAATACTGTTTGTATCACAGACGAAGCCTCCCGTACATGAGCCTTTTGGCAAGATATGGAAACTGTAACATTTGCGGTACTCAGTTTCCTGCCTAGTCTTTTCTGTGGATACTTTTAACCATTAGGAAAAGCTATTCTGGATATGATTAAAAAGAAATAAAAAAGTATAGCTGCTTAAAAATTCCTGCCAGGACCAAAGGGAACTTCATTTCTCCATAGTCCAAGAAAATTGGCCATATATCCAGAAATGAGCTCAACCCAGACAAAAGCCAGCATTCCTCTGGAACTTGTGAAACTGGTTCCCATCTGCCACAAGGAGTCATTTCCCTTAGAAAGAACACAGGAATACCACCTGTGGTTGCATATCAAATCACATGGCTCTCCAGGCTCCCTCAGTGTCACAAGCACCTGTTGTGCATTTCAGAATCTGCTGCATCCTAGACCTTCTCAGTTCCCCAGGCTTCCCTCTTCTAGGATGCCCATTTGTTGTCTTTATAATGGTATAATGCTGACTTTCTATCTTTATCTTAGCACCTCATTGTCTCCAATATTCCCCCTGCTTCTCTAGCCATGGCCATGTCCAGTCTGCTGGCCATGTCCCATCTACTTTCTCTTTGCTCTGAGTTCTTCCAGATGCCTCAGGCTGTTTTCTTTTTCATATCTCTAATAAAAACCCTTCCTAATAATGGTGTAGTCATGTCAGCAGTTCTGTTGTTGTTTTTCCTTATTGCCCTCTTACATACTCATACTGTCATGTTTTCCCTTTTATGATGTACTGGTTCCCGTCTAGACCTATAAAGCAAAATAAACCTTGTTTGCCTTGAAAAGAAAGAGAAAGTAGATAGATAGCTAGATAATGAAGTTCCTATGAGGTTCAAGTATCTACAGAGGAAGGAACTAGAAAAAACTTTCAACTATTTCTTCAGACCTTATGATGAGACATGACAGCTATATCACCATAGAAACGACAGGTAGTTTTTGACTGGAGTGTATTTCCTTGGCACCTTGAAATAACTTTTAGTGAAGCTAGCCATTCATCATACAGCGATTGGTGTATTGAAGCTTACTGGAAGAAGGGTTTTGGTGGTGGGGGTTAGAGCTGAGGAGGATGTTTGTTGCAGGTCATTGCAAAATGAAGATGAACATGACTAAGATTCTTACAGTGGTAGGAGCAAGTAAGCGAGAATATCCCCCCTGCCTCTTTTAGTTAGTATCATTATCATTTTTTTCTTTCAGAAAATATTTGTATAAAAAATAGAGCTGAAGATAGGTAGCTACTTGTTAACAGAATGAGGTTTACATAGACATGATTTGACTTTTGGACTATCTCTATCTAACCAAAGTGCATCATTGAGGTTTTATATTTATAATTAAGGATAATCTGAACTTGCTTAGTATTTTAATTATATTTGAGACCTTAGTTTCTTCAGTATTTTTTTAAGTGCTTAAGACTCTTGTTCTCCATCTTCACTTCCTCTTCATCTGCAAAACTGCAATTTCCCTGTGAGGAACAGCTTCCTGCTGTGGGCTCTTCTCTCCAGCCACTTCTGTCTTGAGTGCTTTATGTTTTTATCTAAAGTCCTGAGTGCATTGCAACACTAACTGGCTATTTCATCATGATTTGAATTGAGAAAGTCTATCAGGAAATCACAAGTGTAGTGTCCCTAACATAGACTTTAGCCTCATGTTTCTCAGTTGCTGTGTCATGATAGGCGGTTGGTATTCTGACTAGCAGTTATAAAAAGGACACAAGTGGGTAATTTGCAGATTAAGCAATGGCTTAATTTTACCATTTGGTTATGGTGTATTTGGAGGGTCTATTCCTGTATGTGACATGTAGAAAGGAAGGAGCCTCATGGCTCATCTCATGAGGCAGAAGGAACCTATTCAGTTTCCCTCTCTGTCAGCCTCAGAAATGATTCAAAGTATAGCTCCTCACTGTTCTTCAGAAGATGCCCCCAGGGCTCCTAGAACCTGAGAAAAAGGTGTGCTGTGAAACAAGAATTTTCCTTGCCACTGTTTAAATAAATCAGATGAGGAGGTTTTTGTAAGTGATGTGGTGAAGATTATTCATTTCCTTTTCTTTCGTGGTAGATTTCTCGAGTGTAGACTATATTCTTAGGCAGACACATAAAATACAAGTCAGACTTTCAAGGAGCTCATGGTCTGAAAAATAGTTGTAATACAAATAAATTTATTAATGAACCATTCATAAATATGAGCTAGTGACCAATCCTCAGTGGGATATGAAAGCCCTTATAACATACACTTCTATAGCAAGTATAGCAAGCCCTCCCTAGTGGTTGAATCTCAGTTCACTGTCTTGGGTGCTCAGCTGTAAAATTTACCCAGAACATTGAGTTGGAAAAAAAGGAAGAATGCTTGAATTAAGCACCAGGGCTGGAGCTGGGGCTGGTGATAGAGTATGTGGTTAGCATGCGCACACCCTGGGGTCTGTTGTCAACCATACCCTTTTCCTCATACTTGTATTGAGTAGCAGTTTTCAGGGTAGGAGAGAAAGAGGAAGAACTCTTCAGGTAGAACAGCGTGTGTGTGTGTGTGTGTGTGTGTGTGTGTGTGTGTGTGTGTGTGCGCAAAAAGAAGCCACTATGTTGTTCTACCTGGCTTCTTGACTTTCTCTTTTTAAACAACAATAAGTTGTACCTTTCCTTGCTTGAAAAATTTATGTATAGTTTTAAAATAATCACATTTGTATGAAAATTTATAGATTAATCTCTTACATTACTGATTAATCCTCAGTTGAAAAGAACTGGAAACTGAGTGTGTAACTTTTACTCAGAGTACATTAAATTATTTATGATCCAAAACAAGTTTTACCTGACAAATTGAAAAGAATTGGGGGTACACATTAGCAGTTAGCCTCACTTTCCAACAATTGGAGGTGACAGGCATTCTGAGCTCTTGCAGACTTTAAACATTGTCAATAGCCTTGGTGGAAGTTTTTCTTGTTACAGGTACATCAGAGCCTTTTATTGTATGTTTGGCCAGCTGGAGTCAGTGATTCTTCTATAGGTACAAAGTCAGTTCATTGTTACTGATTTGCAAATCAAGAAGAGCTTTAATTTTAATGGTAGGCCCAAATCATGATTGTTTAGTATGTTTGCAATAATGTAGTCATATTTGATTGTGTTGAAAGTCTGGCTTAAAAATCCATCATTTAGAATTTTTAACTAATACAGTAAATCATAAAGGGAATGGTCTTCAGATAAAAGTATGTCCAGAGGAGAAGCTAGGAAAAATTAGTTTTGGCAAGTACCTAATCTTTGTTTTTCAAAATGCTGTTGCCAGACTTGGTAATCAGGTGTTTGTTACTATTTGGTTTAGTTTTGTTCTTTTAGTGAAAGTTGAGCTTTTCTTTGTAAGTTAGTTTTTATCCTAAGTTTGCTGATGGTTTTTACTAAGCCATCTATCTTTTTGTCCATCAGAGAAAATTTAAAAACAATTTGATTAGGGATAGATGTTGAGAAGAGCAATCAGAAAGGATTTTAGGAGAAAATAAAGTAGATAAGCCTGACATTTCTCTAGAAATTAAAATTAAATAATATAAACCAGTACTATAAAAAGATTGTTTACTTTGTATATACACTGAGTTGTCTGTTTTAACTTTTAAAATAAATACTATACTCACAAGCAATTAAATTTTTACCTCAAAGTGAGAAAAAACTAAAAATCTCCAGTTTATGTGTTTCCAAACTATTTGGATGTAGCTGTTTTGCCCCACATATGCAGTTTTGGAGTTCCTATTTGCACCTCCTTATAGGCTTCAATGTTGTTAACCCATCTCTGTTCAGTATCACATATAGCTACTGGGTAAGTTAACTCTTTCAAATTTTCATTTGTAATGGCCAGTAGAGGATCTGTGTAAGGCTAGGACAGCCCAAAGATTAGTTGTTGCTGGGTGGCTTTGAAGATGGAGGAGATCATGGAGTATCTCTGACTACTAGCAAAGAAACCCAGCCAACAAGGAGCAGAATCTTGTGATAACCATATGAAATTAGGAAAATATCTCAGGGCCAGGGGACTGGAAGGATGGCTCAACAGTTAAGAGCATTGGTTCCTCTTTCTGAGGAACTAGTTTTGATTCCCAGCACCCCTATGGTGGCATACAACCATCTGTAACTCTGGTCCCAGAGACTCCTACTTCCTCTTCTGGCTTCTGCGGGTACCAGCTACACAAGTGGTACACAGATACTTATGCAGACAAAAAGCCCATTCTTACACACAAATAATTAAATAGAAAGAGAGAAAGAAAGAAAGAAAGAAAGAAAGAAAGAAAGAAAGAAAGAAAGAAAGAAAGAAA
>CAJQZJ010032158.1:3386368-3396584 GCA_907164525.1 Lophiomys imhausi
AAAGAAAGAAAGAAAGAAAGAAAGAAAGAAAGAAAGAAAGAAAGAAAAGGGGTTTGAACGCAGAAGACAGGTAGTAAGTACAGCTATCGTCTTGATTATAACCTGGGAAACTCTGTAGAGAACCATCTGTGCTGTGCAGGCTTTCTGTTTGCTGAGGTAAGGACTATGTGTAACCTGTGATAATGAGCATGTGCTGTTTGTAAACTGCTGAGTGTAGTAATTTGTTATGAAGCATTAGAAAACCAGTGAAGGCAGGCATGGTCATGCACACCTTTAATCCCAGTGTTGAGGAGGCAGAGGCAGGTGGAGCTCTCTGAGTTCAAGACTAGCCTGGTCTACAAAGTGAGTTCAGGACAGCCAGGGGTACACAGAAAAACAAAACCAAAAAGAGAAAAGAAAACCACTGCAAGGGAATATTGGCCAGTGTTTAATGACAATGCCAGGGAGCAAGCAGTTTTATGCATAGGTTTTCTTTTCACCCCGTTTGAGGTTATACTAAATTTATATTGTGTCAGTAACTTGAAGTAGGACGATTCAGTTTTAAAGTTGTTTGTGGGTCACTCATCTCTCTGCAACTAATGTGAAAAACTCATTTATTCAGCAAGCTAGACTTGATGGACTCATTCTTATATCTGTCAGCTCTTTTACTGTTAAGGGGGAATAGACTTTTATTTCTCCCAGGAAAGTCTTGAAACAGATTTCTGTTGAGAACTAACTACTACTGACCCAGAACCACGTATATGGCCAATTTCATGATTCCACCACAGTTTGGGGAACAAGACTTTAAACACCTAGGCTCTTGGAGAACACTTACCTAAGTCATAGTAAATACTAAGTTAAGTTTAAAATTTATTCATACTTCTGACTTGGGTGATTGAACTTTAGTTGTTAAGTTCATACTAAGTTACATGGAGTAATTAAGAAAAAAAGTCTGTGAAACCGCCCCCCCTTTTGTTGTAGTTTAGTCGTTCAGTTTCCTATTCCAACCTAAAAACATCCTACTAAAAACCAGTTACTTAGAAATAGCCTTGAGAAATTGTAGCTTGCAGGTCAAATCTAGCCTATCATCTATCTTTACAAATACAGTGAAACTTGGTCCAACTGTATTCTTTCATGTGATGTGTATAAGATGTCGGTTGCTTTTCTTGTGCTACAATGAACTACATCATCTAAGGAAGTCAACGCAGGAACTCAAGTGGAAATCTGGAGGCTGGACTGATACAGAGGTTGTACAGTATTGCTGCTTACTGACTCATTGGATCTGCTTTTTAGTACACTCCCAGGACTTCCTAGCAGGGGTTAACGGTATCACCCACAATGGACTGAACACTCCTATGTCAATCACTAGTTATGAAAACACCCCAAAGGCCAGTCTGGTGAGGACATTTTTGAGCTGATGTTCATTCTTCCCAGATGACCCTGGTGTGTGTCAAGTTGGCATTAAAACCCAACCAGTGTACTTAGTGTGTGTCAGAGTAGACAGAAAACATCAGAATTCATTGATTAGTCTCAGGAGGATGGCCTTGTGATACAAATTTCTGTTTTTTATTCTACTTTAAAAATAATTTTATTTTACAAGTTCAGAAATTAGAGTATGACAAGGAAGAAATATCTTAAGAAATGTTAGACAATTGCTCACATTCTTAAATAAATACTACTTATATTAAAGATTTCTCACTGATTTCTAGAAAATATATTAGAAATGTGCCAGAAAGGTAAGTTTTCATATTTACTCTTTCTTAGTGGCTCCATTGTTGAATTAAAATACTTTATACCCAAAGAGAAAGTAGCTTTATATTTGGTTTGTGACAAATAGTGAATGTTATCTCTTTATTAAAATTTAAAAGCTAAGAAATATTTTTTTTTCTTGAGTGTCAGATAATGACTCCACTTAGCCTCTCAGGCAGTGTTACTGATCTACCCTGGAGACTCCTGTATGTATGGCATATGCCACTAGTTTGCTGAAGGAAGATAAAAATACACTTGGGTTGATTTTGGTGTAATCTATAAAAAAAAAAATCTGACTAAAAACTAGTTTAACATTTTCATCTTTCTTTTTTAGTATTAAGTTTTTTTGTTAAACCAATGATAGACATATACATAAATGTGGGCTTAAATGAAGAATATTTAATTATATATCTTAATTTTTTCAGCAAATTTCTACAGAAATTTTGGAGTATTCATCAGATAGTGAAAAAGAAGATCATCCAGAGAATGCCCTCTTCATTGATTCAGAATCCCCTCACAAATATCAGGTGGATTTTAAATCAGATGCAAGACAGTTTTTGGATAGACAGACTCACTTTGGGGCAAATTCAGCTGAGCCAATTTTGAGCACACCACAGAAATCTATGGCCAAGTTTCCAAAGACTCCAGAAAATTTAGCAATAAAGAAGAAGCTTTTAAGGTGACATTATCTTTTTAAATTTCCTTTTTCTCTGCTCTTCTCTTTCTTTAAAATATAGACTGAGACGTTAATTTTAAAATACTTGTTTGAGATAAAAAATTGACAAAATAAAATTTTGATTTGATAAGAAATTATTAAGCCTAATAGGGACCTAGTTTTGAATTGTTCATTCAGTGGAGCATTAGTGGATTTAGTCATGACTAGCTTACATGACTGCTTTCCTTAGTAGAAATGTGTTGTTTGACTTACTAAGTTTTATTATACATCAGTGTTGTAGGCACTGTGTTAGACTGTAGAGACAGGGGAATCACTGTTTCATTATCAAATATAACTTAGAAAAATAAAGGTAAATAGAACTTCTATAGCTTACCTGTATGGCATGACTATGGTACAAGAGATCAAGTGCAAGAAAAAACAAGAGCCTTGATGGAAGGATAAAGATACTTCATATGGCTGAGGAGAGTCACAGTGGAGGAAATGTCCTGTTACTGGTGTATCAGTCAGAGACTGGTCTTTGTAACAAAGCAGAAGTGTGAAGGAGCATTGAGAGACATGTCCCAACCTCATGTCATACAAGGTATCTTTGTTTGTTATAAATTGAAACAAAATAATGTCCCTTTCCCCATAACAACACAAAGAAAATGATAGATAAAGAACCTATGTCAAGCAGCGCTTTATAACCAAAAGTATCAGGGACTTCCTTGGAAAGTGTATCACAGAGCACATGCGAAGGTGTAGTGCCGTCTATTAATACTATTTCCCCAGCAAACTGAGAACTATTGGCTAAAGAGTGCATGAGACATAGGACAGGCTGATGGAGAGACCTAGCTGTTAATGTCTTGAAAGGGATCCATTCTCTAGAGTAGTTCCAGAGACAAATAATGGGATGGGTGAGAACATTAATACCTGCTCTAATGTTGTTTTCATAAATAAGGCACAAGGTTGTGTACTCATTCTAGAAAAACTGCTTCCTAGTATCCAAAAACTTTGGGAGGTGTCATAAGACCAAAGAACAAGAAAGAGCCAAAATTACATAGAATACAATTAGTGATTTAGTGGTAGATTTGGTTGTATACAGCTGCAAAACCAATAGATTCCTGTGATTTGAGTCAAAGGAAGAGGACTTACTAAATGGTCAAGACTAAAGTGACCTCACCTAGTCTAAAATGGACTTGGGCTATATGAAGCTAATATCAAGGACATCAGACATATTCTTGATACTGATGGGTCCAGTCACAAAGCTATACATACCATTCTGATGGTGTGGTGTGTTTGTTTTATATCAGGAAATGCTGCACACATTTCTATGTTTTTCTATTCAGGAGACTCAGTAGCCAGTGAAGCCTCTGCTGTTCTGGGTGAGGATTTGATTGTCAGCCAGGAAGTCAAGGACTTTTAATGTTAGAGGTGAGGTAGTAGAAACAGCAGATTTTGGATGGGAAGTGATTGATTAAATACTTTTGGAGTTAAGCTACCAGATAATGGTAGGTTCTTAGACTTGAATTCATAGAGAGAGACAGCTTGTAATTTTCAGATTTAAAAAAATTATTTATGTGCATTGATGTTTTGCCTGCATTTATGTCTGTGTTGAAGGTACTGGATCCTAGAATTACAGACAGTTGTGAGCTGCCATGTTGGTGCTGGGAATTGATCCCTGGTCCTCTGAAAGAGCAGTCAGTGCTCTTAACTCTCAAGCCATCTCTCTAGCCCATAAATTTCAGATTTAGAATTGACGGTGAGGTGGGTAGATGAGGTGGGAAGATGAAATAGAGGAAAATCATTCAGAATTTTGTGATACTTATAGTGTGTTGGTGACTGATACTAAATTATCTTAAGGAGTCCAAAGGGCATTCTTGTTTGATTATTATGCCCACCAACAGATTGGCAAGTTCTTTCTTGTCTCAGGCTCTGAACTCACATTTCATTTATCTGTTTGCATGTTTGGAGTTCCTATTTGCATGATAGGATGGAGCATTTTCTAACCCTAGCAAAGTTATAACTGCAGGTAGTTAATGCACAGCACATTTAAGGAGTGAACAAACTAAGAAAATGTAGAAAGGGAATCAAACTTATTTAACTGTCAAATTCTGTGAGTATAACAACAGTCCAACTTTTGTGTGAATCAGGAAATAGACCTTCTAAGAAAACTAGAAATTGGAAATGATACCCAGAAAGAGAATGTAATATAAAAAATGTTAATTAACATTTCCTTTGTTTCATCTGTTTCTAATTGAGGGGTGTAAAATATAAAAGCTGCAACTGTTTTGAAGGCTTTTGCCCTTAGTTAAACATACTATATTGTAATTCATTAAACAGAGGCGGTCTAGCAGAAAGACTACAAGAATTGCAGAATCGACAGAGATCTGCCATTTCTTTGTGGAGACATCGATGTGTTTCTTACCAAATGACACCTTTAGGTAAGATTTACATAAACTTCTAATGTAATGGGTGAAAAATATTCCAGGTAAAAATTTTTTCATGTATTAAAATACATGAAGGGGATTGTGTAACAGAATATTTTTATTTATAAACACATATTTATTAATACTTATCAAACACCTATAAAATACCTAAATCCTATAATCTAAAATCTATAATCTAAGAACACCCTAATACCTATCTACGAACATCTAACTAGCACTATTTTAACTTTATTAAAAGAATATTAATATTCTTAGCATAGGTACATGCAGGGTGACTTGGTTTATATCAGTCCCAGTAGGGGACTTTCAATCTTAAAGTCCATTGGGCCTTACTTTGCCAGTTCACAAGGCCAGTTTATTTCCACCACCAAATTGTGACTGGTTTATAAAGTCAGTCTGTCCCAACCGCCAGACTGAGGCCGGCTTTTTCCATAGGCTTCATGGCCTAAAGCTTCTCTGAGTGGCATCTGAACTCTGCCCGCTTTGCTGCCAGCCTTAATAGGCTGAGTTGTGGCAAAGGGCCTTTCTTGGGCTAACTTGAAAAGTCTTTCTCTCTTGGATTCAGCCTTTCAGTTTATGGTCATTATGGCATACCTTGCTGTGCAGTTCTCCAGTGTGACTTCTCAGCCGGTGAGGGCAGGAGGAAGAGAGCGCTGTGTGGAGCTTTCTGGCTTATGTATCGAATTATTTTGTGATGCTTGGCAGTCTTGAGTGTCCACAAAGTTTCTTGTGATGTCCAGCAGTCCTGTTGCTTCTCACGGCAACCAACGTCATCTTCGAGTTTCCTAGCCATGCCCCTTCAACAGTGAAGTTCGTGTTTCCATCTTGGCAACATCAAAGGATGCCAGGCCAATCCCCTATGTGCTACCAGATGCTAAGCTGAACTGCATACCAGTTTTACTAAGGAGGCCCAACTTCTACCACAGGATTGTTAGTGTTTTTGTGACTGCTGAGATTGGTATTGCCCCTAAAAAGAACCTGGTGACCTAATCGGCAGGAAGTAGTTCAAGGGGCCTACATCTGTTCCTTTCCCCTTTAAACCTTCTTTCTCTCCCACCTAGTGCTGGTAGGTTGGAAGGAACAAGGGTTGGAAGTAATTTAAATTTTAAAAGAAAATTTAAAAATTTTTCTCTGATAGCCTTTGTTTCAGGGATGGAGTACTTTCCCAAATATATTGATGGGGGCTGGCAAAATTGGTAGAATGCTTGCTCTGCAAGCATGAAGATCCAAGTACAAGTCTCTGGCATGTACCTGAAAAGGTGGGTGTGGCCCCTGGCCCTGTAATCCCAGCTTTGGGGAGACAGAGACAGGAGGATTCTTGGCTTGTGAGTCTAGCCAAATAGGTATGCAGCAAGTGGCTTTTATTATCTCTTTTATTATTCACTCTAATTTATTTTTACTGTTCTTAATACCTCTTCCTCCCCTCCGACCCCTGTTACTTCCAACCCCCCAGCACTAGGTGGGAGAGAAAGAAGGTTTAAAGGGGAAAGCAACAGATGTAGGCCTCTTCAACTACTTCCTGCTGATTAGGTCACTAGGTTCTTTTTAGGGGCAATACCAGTCAGTTCAAAATGGCTTTTAAAAATATATGTTAATAAGCTATATACATTAAGTTTTATGAGATCTATCAACTAAGAATTATATTTATAATGTTCAGTCCATTTGTATTTAGCAACTTTGGAGAAAGCATCTATTATTTATACCTATCTTAGAGTTCTGTATCTAAATCATTTTCTATTCTTATTTGCATTTATCAACCTATAAACATCCTAAAACATTTCTTAAATCCTAAACAACTAAGTTTAATTGTAAGACTATAGCTACTTAGGCTTCAACCTATCGAAAATTCAAACCCAGTCCTTTAGAAGGAAATTACATTATATCTAAGTATGTAGATAATGTAGAGCAAGCAACTTCCAAAACAGAGATGGTGACAGAGATTGCTGACTACGTAAACAGTCACCCCTAGTTTCTCTGAGTCGTTAGGGCATCCAGTTGTTAGCCTATTGACCCAGAATATCTGACAAACTTTTCTGTGAAGCAGCAATATTGAAGGACAGGCCTACCTTATCTCTGTAATGTTGGGCAGTCAACTTTTCAGTGTCGTGGTTCTTCACAGATTGGACAGACAGCCTGCTATTAGCAGTTGTTTTGTCCAGTGACTATCTTGTCACATTTGTTTCTTTGTTGCCCATCATCTTTTATTAAGTAGATTGGGGTGCTGCCAGGGGCAGATGTGTCTCTGCCAGAAAAACCTTTTTATTATTAAAACATCTTAAGCACCATTTCCTGTGAGGTTTTTGAAGACCATCTATCTATCATCTATCTTTCTATCTAGACAAACCTTTCTTGTTTCTAGCTATTTCCTATCTAATTTCAAAAACATATACAAGAGACTAAATATAACTTATTTCTGCAATTAGCTAAACTAATATCTAACAGAACTATAAGTCAATTGACTATTTGCTCTTCTTACTTATCCTATACAGTTTTCAACAGTAGTTTTCAAATGGACTAGAACTAAAAATGTCATTTTCTCATAGGTCCGACACCTTAAGCAAAAATTGAAGCACAATATACAGTATGCTGCAACAAAACAACCCCAATTATTATATCAATATATACCAACAGGTGTTCTTTGGTTTGTTAGTTCTTTCTGGTTTAAGAGTAGATTCAATAATCTACCTTTTTATTCCAATTATTCCTATATACTCTTCTTTATTTTTACTCCTTCTCCCTTACTTAAGAAAGAAAAGAATAGAGAAAAGAAAAAGAGAGAGATTCCTGAGTTATACCTTGTTCCTTTCCCTGATGAAGACCGTTAACAACTTGCTACCAACCCCTTAAATGACAACAAACATCTGTACTCTCCCAAATGACCCCCCCCCCAAAAAAGAAAAAAAACCTATCTACCTCTCCACTTGGGAGTGAGGATGTTATTTTCTGTTGTTTGGGGTTGAAGGTGGCTTTTGGGGATGACCACAAAACATTTTTTGATATTGACCAAATCCTGAAAGAGCTAGCTGTATCTTTTGTTGTTCAGTCTCTGTGGAATAGAAAAAAGCACAGCTTAACTGAAGTCCTGGCTGGAACAGTCTCTGAAATTAGATCTTCTTAACTAGCCATTTTGAAATTGTCCTGGATGTGGATCTTTGAGGAAACAGTTATTGAGGGAGTCTGTGAGGATGAATCGTCTGGACTATTTGTCTTGTTTTTTTAGTCTCTGGTCCTTTTGCTCTGTAAATCTACAAACTTTTAAAGGTACTATTATGTATTAATATATATATGGAATATACAGTGTACACAAGTTAGCTAAGACATCTATCAGTTTATATTGTGTATATTCATATTTTGGCTAAAAAGTCTTTCCTGCTCAAATCTCAGCTTTATAAGCTTTATTGTCACCCATACTTTTTTCAATTCCTTTAAATACATAATCCTAACAACATCTTCATCTCAAAACTATTGCAAGCTTCTATTCTAATATCAACACGTCCTTATAACATATAGGTTGATCGATTTCCACAGTTTTCTATAACCCAAAGTTTCTCAGCTACTATTGTTCCTTTTTTATTGGCATTAAGAAAATTTAGGTTAACAAAGATATTTTAGCCTGTCTTTGTGGGTCTTTACTCCTCCTTTTTATTTAATAAGCATCTCTTTTAAAGGACAATTAGATCTTTCTACAACTGCCTGACTTGTAGGATTGTGTAATATATCTGTAATATGCTTTATATTATAGTATGCAAAGAATTGCTTCGCCTTACTGGATACATATACAGGAGCATTATTAGTCTTGATTTGTGCAGGTACCCCCATGATTGCCATTATTTCTAATTTAGAACTCAAAGTAGTTGCCCATTGAAACCCTGAATGTGTATCAGTGTCATGGTGTGCAAAGTTTAGTTTTCTAAATTCAGCAAAATGAAACATTCATTTGTCAGATTTTATTTCTTTTGATACACCTAGGGTTACTTCCAGTGGGTAATAGAATTTGGTTATACAGAGAACAAGGAGGACATTTTCTTACAATTTCTTTGGTTTGTTGCTAAGTGTTGGAAAATTTGTTCTTAAGACCTTTACTATTAACATGCTGCTTTTTCTGAAATTTTAAAGCTTCTAACACATTTCCTATTAGTAATTGGTTAATTTTCTCATTTTCTTGTGCCAATCACCTTGAAAACATGATTGAGACCAAATATGAATAATATATAATAGTTTCTGTTTTTGGTTTCCTGTTGCAGTTGCATGAATAATGAAGTTAATATTGAATTATCAGGAACAAATTTAGCAGTTTCTATATGCAAAATAACTCTTTCTGCATATTGAGAGTCAGTAATTATATTAAGAAATTGAGGAAAGTTTAATAATACCATAAGGATTGCGTACAATATGCTTTTTTGGTCTTTTTTTTAATAATTTATTTTTTATCCTTCAAGTTACATCTCAATCACAATCCACTCCCTACTCCCCGCTCTAGTCCCACCCTCCCAACCTCTTCCCCCTCAACCCCTCATCCTCTTTCCCCCCTTTGTTTTTAGTTTAAGGTATATCTTTTTCTCCCCAACAGCTCTCCTTTTCAGTCCAACAAATGGTTCTTTCTCTTATAACAATAAATAAATACAAAACAACAGAAATAAATAGGCCACAATTATGAGAGTTATATGGCTTAGCATACATTCCCAATGTCCAGTCCATATGTATTTGGCACCTGACTTTAACATTCTACTATCTAACCATCTCCATGTGTTTAAAGTTCTATATCTAACTCAGCTTTCATATGAACTTGCATCACAATTTTAAAAACATCTTCTTAGATCCAGAAGACCCTCTTGATTCCTAAACAACTCAAAATTTAACTATGAGACTCTAGCTATCTATTCTTCAACCACCTCAGAGACCTGAGAGGGATAAATATATCTGATTATATAGGAAGTGCAGGGTCCGCAGCTTCCAAAACTAAGAAATGACATACCATTGGCTGCCTGGACAGTTCCCATTTTCTCTCCATACATTACAGCATCAATCTTCAGCCATTTGGCCCCGTTTCTCTGACAGACATTGATTGTGGAGCAGGAATTTGTTGTAGAGCAGGGATTATGAAGGACTTGCCTACCCTGTCTTGGCAGAGCTAGGCTGTCGACTTACCTGCTTCCAAGTTTTGTCCTTTTTGGACAGCATTCTGCCTACAGTTGAAGCAAGGGGTTTTTCTTGCCACAAGATAGGCTTGCCACTAATTCAACCATCTCCCACTGGAGATTCTTCGATGCTCATCTTCTACTTGAAGTAGAATAGGGGGTGCTGTCAGGAGCTGACATGTCTCGATATCAAAAGATCTAAAGTTAAGAAAACATCTTTGAATGCCATATTCTGCAGATCTCTTGAG
>CAJQZJ010032158.1:3401584-3412535 GCA_907164525.1 Lophiomys imhausi
ATGAATGTGGGTGGTCTTACATTTGGGGCATAGATGTTCAGTACTGAAATTTCATCTTGGTAGATTTTTCCTTTGATGAGTATGTAGTGCCTTTCCACATCTCTTTTGATTAATGTTGGTTGAAAGTCCAATTTGTTGCATAGTAGAATTGCTACTCCAGCTTTTTTCTTGGGTCTATTTGCTTGGTATATCTTTTTCTAGCCCTTTACTTGGAGATAATGTCTATCTTTTTGCTGAGGTGTGTTTCTTGTAAGCAGCAGAGAATGTGGGATTCTGTTTTCACATCCATTCTGGTAGCCTGTGCCTTTTTATTGGGGAATTGAGTCCATTGATGTTGAGAGATATTAATGACCAGTGATTGTTACTTCCTGCCATCTTGATGTTGGTGGAAATAGTGTGTGAGTGAGCTTCTCTTCTTTTAGTTTTGCTGCAGGCATGCTATTTGCTTCCTGTGCTTTGTGTGTAGTTAACCTCTTTGGGTTGGAATTTTCCTTCCAACATCTTCTGTAGAGCTGGTTTTTTGTATAGATGTTGTTTGAATTTGGCTTTGTCGTGGAATATCTTGTTTTCTCCATCTATGTTTATTGACAATTTTGCTGTTAATAAAAATCTCACCTACCTTTGCTCTTGTGGTGTGGCTGTTTTTCCCTCTTGTGTGTACAGTTCGGCGTGCCACAATATACTTTTTGAACTGAAGTATATGGGCTTTGGATTACCTTGGTTATTTTATCTGATTTATAGCCTGCCATTCCAAACTTATTTGCATCAGCATAGAATGTAGGTGCTTCAAGAATTAGTGTCCCCTTTTCAATACCTGGTAAAATTCAATTTGTTCTTTTTATAAAGTGTAAATGTTTGCTTTTTGGATATTTGTTATTAATTTCTCCAAAATAGTTTCTACAATCTCAGCATTGGTGAAAGACATTACTATTTCTGCCATGTCTATTCCTTACAATTGTCATAGTCTTATTCTACCTTTTATGATTAATTCAGAAATGTTTTTCCATGTAGATCTTTAATTTTTTTTTACTTTGATTATATGCTAAGAAAATCCATTCCATAATACTCTCTTCTCTTTGTATAATGATCCCAGTTGTAGAATGAATTGAATGTAAAATAACCAAAATACAATCAAGTTTTGGATCAATTCTATCCACATGTGCATTTTGTAATCTCTGTTTTATCAAAGATAACTCTCTGCTTCAGTGTTAAACATCTTGGATTATTTAAGTCAAAATCTCCTTGTAAGGTTTGAAGGAAATTATTTATTTCATTAGTAGTTAATCCAGCTGTAGGCCTGAGCCAGTTAACATCTCCCATTAATTTTTGAAAATCATTAGGAGTTTGCAACTGATTTCTATGAATCTTTATCTTTTGTAGTGGATTTTTTTTGTTGACTTATTTTATAGCCCAAATAATTCATAGAAACTTGTCTGTGTATTTTTTTTTTTTCCAGGAGGAATCTTTAACCGCTACCATGGCAGAATTCTTTGTTTCCTTCAACATTTTTTCTAAAGTATCTGAGTCAGAATCAGTCAAGAAAATATCACCCATATAATGATTAATAAATTCAGAGAATTGCCTATGAATTATTTCTAATGATTGTTGTGCAAAATACTGGCACAAAGTTGGACTATTTAACTTCTCCTGGGGAAGCATTTTTCCGTGGTATTTCTTGATTGGTTCACTGTTGTTAAAAGTAGGCACTGAGGCATTCTTTTGCAAAGGGATTGTGAAAAAAACAGTCTTTTAAATCAATTCCTATTATAGGCCATGTATTTGGTAGTGATGAAGGTAAAGGAATACCAGACTGTAAAGGACCCATTGGTTGAATTACTCTAGTCACTGTTCTTAAATCTGTTACCATCCTCCATTTACCAATTTTTTTTTACAACAAACACAGAGGAATTCCATGGGCTGGTAAACTCTTCTGTATGTTAAGACTCCAGCTGCTCTTGTACAAGTTGTTTAAGTGCCTGCAATTTTTCCTTTGGTATTGACCACTGCTTTGTTATGGGCCAAGCCACACAGGTTTTTGGTTTCCATTTTAGGGGTAGGTCTGTTGGTATTTCAGCAGTGGTCTCCTTTATAAATTTGGAAACTCAATCACTGTGATGTCCTGTGTTTGGACAGTGGACACAGCTTGTGCTTGTTTTTGATGACACATAGAAATACTTTCCCCAGGACCTTCTACCATTTCCCCCTTAATTTCATCATGAGCTGTCTCGAATTGCAGGAATATTAGAGTGCCCCATTGTTGTAAAAGATCCCTTTCCCATAAATTTATGTGAGTCACATATGGTCTCAACCCCCCCATCCTTCTGGTCCCATGCATTTAATCCATTGTACACTTTGTCTTACTTGAGTTGTCTTATCACTTCTTATAAACTGTGAGTAAACCTTCTGAAGTGGCCATTCTGGCTGCCAGGATACCCTTCTAGGCCTCCTAGTCTTTCCGATTGTCCACCCTGTCCAGGGTCTATGGAGACTTGACACTGAAAGTTCGTGGAGCAGGGTGGGGTGACAGTCTACCGTCTAGCACAGTGTGCTTCCCTCTTTCATCCTGGAAGAAGCCTGAGCTGTTAGTCACCAAGCCTGAACCCATGTGTTCTCCAGGCTTTCTGCTTTCTAAGAGCTTTAATCTCTACTCACACACTCTGTAGTTGCACAACCATTTCTGCTATCCTTTTGTAAACCATTTTTTGTTTCTCAGACCCCTCCATATCCACTCACAACTTTTCAAATTGTTCAAGCATTCATTTTTCAAACACCATATAGGAGTAAGAAAAAAAAAGAGAGAATTGTCTCTGGGAGCAAATCAGTGTGAGCAAAACTCAGTGACGTCCTGAAACACACTATTCATTCTTCCACACCGTGGTTTACAAAAGGATGGCATTAGAAACCAAGTTTCCCAATATGTCTTGCCCTAGGTCTGGACACCACATACTGAATGTGGCTGTAGGAAAAAAAAACTAATTAAACTGTTTACCCAGTATTTATATTATCTTTAATTGGTCAGCGGTGTTAATCCATAACCCACCATTATAAATGAATACACACAAACACCGAGTGGATCTTAACAAGCCTAGGCCTGTGTTGTGCAATCCTAGCCCATCTACGCTAGCTCATAACTCTATTACCCAAATATAACCCCATATATACATACATCCCTTTGGGCTATTATTCTCCATACTAAGCCGATATTCCAGGCCACATGGAAGGATCTTCTTTAATCTACCCCATGGTATGTCTTCCTTGTTCACTCCTCGCTTCTTCTCCAGCAACCTTCCTGTTCCCAAGATGCTCTCTCTCTCTGAAAGATCCTAGTCTGGCCTACCTCTGTCTTTGCCCAATCTCCAGGCCGCAGCATTTATTTAACCAATCAGAGTCAATTACTTAACAGACAGCAAACAGGAGCAATCAACATTTAGAATGCTAACACCACCCTGTCATGTGGCTTTTTATTATTTCTGTTTTATTATTCACTCTAATTTATTTCTACTGTTTTTAATACCTCTTCCTCCCTTCCAACCCTTGTTCCTTCTAACCCCAGCACTAGGTGGGAGTGAAAGAAAGGTTAATCAAGGGAAAGGGATGGAAATAGGTCTCTTGAACTATGTCCTGGTGATTAAGGTCATCAGGTGCTTTTTAGGGGCAATACCAATCTCAGTAGTCAGTATCCAGAAGTCAAACCAGCACACAGCAGCAGGATGAATCAACAGCAGGGAGAGCGGCAACCTCTTCATTCTTTAGTACCCCCCTTACTTGTTGGAGATCTAACTTTTTTTTTTAGAAACTGGGGTATTTTTTTTTCTTTTTGGTTTTTCGAGACAGGGTTTCTCTGTATATCTCTGGCTGTCCTGGACTCACTTTGTAGACCAGGCTGGCCTTGAACTCACAGAGATCCGCCGCCCTCTGCCTTCCAAGTGCTGGGATTAAAGGTGTGCGCCACCACCACTCGGCCAGAGATCTAACTTTTTATACCCATCTCTTGAGTCCTCAGAATTAACTTGCTGCAGGTGACTAAATCACGCCCCTGCTAGCTTACACAGCACAGTTAATAGTTTACACCTGTGAACTAACTGAAGCAGACCCACACCTAGGATTAAACAAAAACATTTTCATATCATAACTGGGTTTTTTAAGAAATAAAACTCTTACCACGTACATGAGCTCCTGGTTTAGTGAAAGATACTGTCTCATACACATGTCTCCTCACATAAGGACTCACACAGGTAACCTCCACACACATTTACCCTCCTCACACACATAGAAAAGGATATTTTTTTCTTTATAAAATTTTATCAGTTGTTAAAACTTTTGCAAAAGTCACACAGTTTATTTCAGCTTTATTGTATAACAGCTGTAAGAAAATTTAGTATATAAATGAGAGAACATGAAAAATGCTTTCAGTATTGAAAAGGCAATTTAATTTTAAAGATAACAATATATATAAATTTTTACTTAAAAATGAAACTCTTAAGATATTACCAAGCTGAGGTTGGTGGTGACACTTGCCTTTAATTCCAGCACTTGGTAAGCAAGGGCAGGCAGATCTCTGAGTTTGAGGCCCCCATGGTCTACATAGTGAGTTCCATGGAGGACAGCCAGGGCCACACAGAATAATTCTGTTTGGAAAAGCAAAAGAAAACAACAAAATGCTAAGGTGGGGGGGCAGGGGAAGAAGAAAAGAAAGAAAAAGTGGTTACCATCTGGACAGATATTTCAGCCAATCTCACACACAGCTGATTAAAACTAGTCAAAGACACTTAATCCCAACTGAGTCATTATTCTCCAGTCATTCAAGTTACACTTTTAAAAGTTGGTGTCTTTTCAGTGTACACATTTTGAATATCTCACACATCAGAAGCATATTTGCTTTTAAATATTTGAATTTCTTTGAAGAAACTTTACTTCTTCTGGTATGTCATTGCATATTCACATGCATATGTGTTCAGAATGTCATGCTTCATATCATGTTCTATAAACTTATTTTTCAAGTGTGTTGTTTAGTCCTTGAATTATGTATTTGAGGTCATTGCATAGAAAGCAGCTTGTGAATACTTGGTGTGAGAACATTCGAAAACAGATACCACTAATAACCTGGGTATCTTTAAGTAAAGATTTTGTGTTTCAGATGAAAGACAAGCCATGTGATGTATTCTTTCAGCATTCAAGGCAGTTGGTGGAAGACCATGGTTATATGGTAACCATTCACATCATGATCCTGTTTAGGTTCTTGTTCAGGAACTGCCAGTTGTAAGATTCATTTTTGTATATATGCTTTTCTTTCCTTGTTGTTTTATCCTGGCTGAATGTGGTAGCAAAACTCTTTGGGGATGGAGAGATGGTTGAGTGGATGGTAGTGCTTGATGCCTAAAGAAAAAGGATCCAGGTGCAGATATAAGCACCCAGCCATGTAGAAAGCCAGGTTTAGTTACATGTGTGCCTGTAACCCTATGATGGGGGTGGGGTCAGAGACAAGAGCTTGCTAAGGCTTGTTGGTTACCTGCAGACTTTTCTTACTTTCTCAGATGTTTCCTCAAAGACCAAGCACAGCAACATTCTTCCTCACACCTTGATGATTTTTATACCAAATCTGATGATCCGAGACTGGGAAACATTGCAGTAAAAAGGAACCTTGTATTGTTATCTTTGTATCTAGAAATACCATCATTGAGAGATCTCAGTCTTTACTTCCAGTGACCAGTAATTGATATAATTTAATAAAATCATTGCCAGAACTGGAGAGATGGCTCAGAGGTTTAAGAGTACCTGCTGCTCTTCCAGAGGATCTGGATTCAATTCCAGCTCTTAACTGCCTGCAACCCTAGTTTCAGGGGATCTGAGACCTTCATATATCTAGGCAAAACATACATGCACATGAAGAAAAAAAAGCCAGGTGGTGATGGCGTACGCCTTTAATCCCAGCTCTTGGGAGGCAGAGGCAGGCAGATCTTTGTGAGTTCAAAGCCAGCCTGGTCAACAAAGTGAGTCTAGGACATCCAGGGCTAAGAAACCTGTCTCAAAAAAACCAAAATAAGTAAGTAAATAAAAATAAAATAAAATAGTTGCCAACTCAGTTACTGTTTACCTTTTGATAGCAAATGTCTAATTTGTACTGTACAAAGTTATCTTTAATACTAGTTTTTAAAAATATTATTTTATTACTTAAATCAGTTTTTAAAATTTAAATATATATTGATCATATACTCCTTCCTCCAAGCCCTTCCAGATCCTTTCCTCCTCTCTACCTACCTGACCTGAAGTTTTTTCTCAGAAAACAAACAAAAATCCAATACAACAACCCTCCTACCCCCAAAACAAAGCAAAATAAAACCACACTAAAAAAAATTCAAAACCCACCAAACTGTAACCAAATAAAAGCACGTAAAAAGCCCGTGGAGTCCATTACATGTTTTTTAACTACTCCTGGACATGAGACCTGCTCTGGAGTGGTTGATATACCCAGTGTTACTCTATTGGGTAAAGCATATTTTCCCTCTCCCAGGAGGTATAACTGATAGTTAAGTTGTTACCCTTTACCCTAATGGCTAGGTATTCTTTCATTCATTATTTTGTTCGTTCGTTTGTTTGTTCATTCATTCATTTATCTTTTTTTACATACAGAAAAATGAAAATATAATAAGATAAAACAAAAACTATCACTTCAGAGTTGGAGAAGACAAACCAACAGAATGAAAAGTGCTCAAGAGAAGGTACAAGAATCAGAGACAAACCCACTTGCTCACATACTCAGGAATCCCATAAAAACACTAAACTAGAAGCCATAAAATATATTTAGAAGACCTAGCTGGGTGAGAAATAGTACTGTGAAAGGAAAAGGCCTAAGGGAACTTTCTGTTTCTAAACAGTAAGAACAAATTAAATTTGGTTTGCTAGTATTTTATTAAGTATTTTTGCATCTATGTTCATGAGGGAGATTGGTCTGAAGTTCTCTTTCTTTGTTGGGTCTTTGTGTGGTTTAGGAATCAGAACAACAGTGGCCTCATAGAATGAGTTTGGCAGTGTTCTTTCTGTTTGTATGTGGTGGAAGAGTTTGAAGAGTAATGGTGTTAGTTCCTCTTTGAAGGTCCGGTAGAATTCTGTGCTAAAGCCATCTGGCCCTGGGCTTTTTTTGGTTGGGAGATTATTAATGACTGTTTCTATTTCCTTGGGTGTTATTGGTCTGTTTAAGCTGTTAATCTGATTTTGATTTAGTTTTGGTAGGTGGAATTTATCGAGGAAATTGTCCATTTCGCTTAGGTTTTCAAATTTGGTGGAATATAGATTTTTAAAGTAGAACCCGAATATTTTCTGGATCTCCTCAATGTCTGTTGTTATTTCTCCCTTTTCATTTCTGATTTTGTTGATTTGGGTTCTTTCCCTTTGCCTTTTAGTTAATTTGGCTAGGGGTCTGTCTATTTTGTTGATTTTCTCGAAGAACCAACTCTTGGTTTCATTGATTCTTTGTATAGTTCTTTTTGATTCTAAGTTGTTGATTTCAGCCCTAAGTTTGATGATTTCCTGCCTTCTGCTCTTCTTGGGAGTGTTTGCTTCTTTTTTTCCAATTCACCCAGCTTAGCTGTTAATTCACTAATATGAGCTGTCACAATTTTCTTTTTGAAAGCACTTAGTGCTATGAACTTTCCTCGTAGCACAGCTTTCATTGTATCCCATAGGTTTGGGTATGTTGTGTCTTCATTGTTGTTGGATTTTAAGAAGTCTTTGATTTCCTTCTTTATTTCTTCCCTGACCCAGTGGTCATCCAGTAAGGAGTTGTTCAATTTCCATGTGTGTGTAGGCTTTCTGTTGATTCTTTTGCTGTTGAAGACCAGCTTTATTCTATGGTGGTCTGATAAGATACAAGGTGTTATTTCAATTTTCTTGTATCTATTGAGACTATCTTTGTGTCCAACTATATGGTCGATTTTGGAGAAGGTTCCGTGGGGTGCTGAGAAAAAGGTGTATTCCTTTGTGTTTGGGTGAAACGTTCTGTAGATATCTGTTAGGTCCATTTGTTTCATGATCTCTGTTAGACTCAATATTTCTCTGTTTGGCTTCTGTCTTGATGATCTGTCCATTGTTGTGAGTGGGGTGTTGAAGTCTCCCACTACTAATGTGTTGTGATCGACGTTTTAGAAGTGTTTCTTTTAAGAAAGTAGGTGCCTTTGTATTTGGGGCATAGATGTTCAGTCTCTAGATGTTCAGTATTGAGATTTCCTCAAGATCAACTTCTGCCTACAAACTCCTTAGGATATCTAAACAGCTGAGAACAGAAGGACTGAACATAAAAGGATTGTACTAACATTTTTAACCATTTTTCCATTTTGGTTCGGGCCCCAAACAGGTTTACTATGACCCAAATCAGCAGGAAGTCATTTTAAGAGAGCAATGTCCCATGCCCAGAGGGTGGGGAGGGTGTTTCTCCGCCCCCCCCCCTTTTAGTTATTTGAAGGATAACTGAATACTCTGTTATTTAGGGGAAGAGGTTACAAGCTGTTAAATGGTCCTGTTTAATGGGTTTTGGAGGTTAGACCCAGGGACTTCCTACTTTTCCTTTTCTGTATCCTTCTTCCTCTCCTATGTAGGAGTGCATGGACTTGAGAAAAATGAGACATAGACATAGCACAGGAAGGACCAAGAAAAAGGGACAGATTATTGAATATGCCCTTATACCTTTGTATATTGATACAAAATTAGTAGTATATTTGGCTAAAGTGGTATTGACCATTGTTTATTGTGCAAAAATAAGATCGTATTGGACTACATCGGTATTGATCTTTGTATATTGATACAAAATTAAGATTATAATTGGCCACAATGGTATTGACCCTTGTATATGGACGTAATATTAAGATTGTATTGGGCTACATAGGCATTGATCTTTGTATATTGATACAAAATTAAGAGTATATTTAGCCACAATTGAATAGATCTCTGTATATTGATACAAAATTAAAGGTAACGCTTCCTAATGGTATCATACCTAGAGCTACTTAAAAATAAAATGCGAAGCTCTGGCCTCTTGATACCAACCGTCTAAAACTGTTTAGGATAGTTAAGAAAAACAAACTCCTAGTCATGCAAACATGTCACTTTGTTAGCTACTATGACAGTCTATCACAGATATTCTCTAAACTACTCAGTAATCAAGTTGTTAAGAGACAAGCAACATTTGCTTATCTAAATACAAGAGACGGATAGGGCATCTTCAAAAACCCCAAGAGATCTGCAGAATATGGCATTCAAGGATGTTATCTTAAATTAAGATTTTTTTTTTATATTGAGACATATCAGCTCCTGACAGCACCCCCTATTCTACTCCAAGTAGAAGAAAAGCATCGAAGAATCTCCAGTGTGAGATGGTTGAATTAGTGGCAAGCCTGTCTCTTGGCTTGAAAAAACTCCTTGCTTCAACTGCAGACAGACTGCTGTCCAAAAAGGACAAAACTTGGTAGCAGGGAAGTCGACAGCCTAGCTCTGCCAAGACAGGTTAGGTAAGTCCTTCATAATTCCTGCTCTACAATCAATGTCTGTCAGAGAAACAGAACCAAAAGGCTGAAGACTGATGCTGGAGTGTGTGGAGAGAAAAGGGGAACTGTCCAGGCAGTCACTGGTTTGTCATTTCTTAGTATTGAAAGCTGCAGGCCCTGCACTTCCTATATAATCAGATATATTTATCTCTCTCAGTTCTCTGAGGTGGTTGAAGAATAGATAGCTAGAGTCTCATAGTTAAATTTTGAGTTGTTTAGGAATCAAGAGGGCGTTCTAGATCTAAGAAGATGGTTATAATAGTGATGCAAGTTAGTATGAAAGGTAAGTCAGTTATAGAACTTTAAATTCATGGAGATGGTTAGATGGTAGAATGTTAAAGTCAGGGGCCAAATATGTATGAACTGGACATTGGGAAGGTATACTGGGCCATTTAACACTCATAAATGTGGCATATTTATTTCTGTTGTTTTGTATAGTATTTACTGTTATTAGAGAAGGAACCATTTGTTGGACTGAAAGAGGAAGCTGTTGGGGGGGGGAAGAGGGTGGAAGGGTGGGACAGGAAGGGGGAATTGGGAAGGGTTTGTGACTGAGATGTAACTTGAAGAAAAAAAAATGAAGTATTTAATAAAAAAAAATAAAATAAATAAAACAGCAAAAAAAAAAAAAGAACAAACTAAAGCTGCCACTTTCGGATGTAGTCTGCCTACTTGAATCATATTTGTAACAGCTTTAGTTTTGCAGGATATTTGATCACATTGTGAACTTGAGATTGTGAACTGTAAAAGCCTGTTTCTAATTGTGGGATGGCTCAGCCTTTCATCCTAGAGCTTTCTGTTTACTGTAAACAAGTACTTGTAATATGGCACAGCCTAGCACACACCTTTAATCCAAGAGCTAAGTGAAGTCAACCTTAGGTAAAGAGGTGGAGCAGGTAACCAGCTGACAGGAAGTGAACAGAAAGGAGGGACACTGAGTTGGGAGTATTGAACACAGCATGGAAAAGGAGAAAGGGCTTTTTCCTTCTAAGATGTAAGCTGAGTGAGCTACAGACTTTTTCCTTCTGGGACGTCAGTGGAGGAGGAAAGTCAGCTGGGTGCTTTCTCTGCCTCTCTGTGCTATCAGGTTTTCACCTAGCGTATGGCTCCTGAGTCTTCATTAGCTAAAGTTGATGATTGAGATTTTGCTTTTCTAAAAACAGCACACTCAGGCTTCAGAGTTGTGAAGGTAAAACAGTTATGGGATCTTCTTCCTCTATGGTTTGGAGGAATACTGAGGCTGGGCAACATGTGGCATGCAATCCCTGTAGGAAGACCTGGAGGGCAAGAGACTCTGAGAAACCATTTCATGAAGCTTGAAAGTGAAGCCTGAACCATATTGGAGATATCAGAGTGATAGAGGTGACTAGTGTGTGTGTGTGTGTGTGTGTGTGTGTGTGTGTGTGTGTGTGTGT
>CAJQZJ010032158.1:3437772-3455472 GCA_907164525.1 Lophiomys imhausi
TAGCACACGTACCAAAGACAACTGAAGGAGATCAAGGGAGATACAAATAGTAAATGAAGAAATCTAAGTATTCTTATGTGCAAGTGATATGATTTTATAGATAAAAGACCCTAAATCTTCACCAGGGAACTTCTACAACTGATAAACACTGTCAGTAATGGAGTAGGCTACAAAAATTACCACAGAAAAATTAGTAGCCCTCCCATATACAAAGGACAAACTGACTGACAAAGAAATCAGAGGAAAAGTACCATTTACAATGGTCTCAAAAGTGTGTGTGGGGTGTGTGTGTGTGAGAGAGAGAGGGGGAGGAGAGAGGAGAGAAATCTTGGGATAACTCTACTCAATCAAGTGAAAGATTTGTATAATAAAAACTCAAGTATTAAAGAAAGGAATATAAGGATATCAGAAGATTGAAAGATCTCCCATGCTTATGGATTGATAGATTAATATTATGAAAATAGCCACCCTATCAAAAACAATCTACAGATGCAGCACAGTCCTCATCAAAATGCCAGCATAATTCTTCACAGAAATTGAACAAACTATTTTCTGTTTCATATAGAAACACAAAAACATCAGGATAGCTAAAACACTCCTGAATAATAAAAAATTGCTGAAGGTATCACTCTCCTAGATTTCAAGTTGTACTTCAGAGCCATACTAATAAAAACAGCATGGTACTGGCATAAAACAGACACATTGATCAATGGAATCAAATTGAAGACATAATTTCACACACCTATGGACACCTGAGTTTTGACAGTGAATCCAAAAATACACATTAGACAAAAGACAAAATCCAACAATTAGTTCTGTTGCAAATAGATCCATATCTATTACACTAAACAAATCTCAACTTCAAGTCGATCAAAGACCTCAACATAAGACCAGATACCCTGAATCTTTTTTTTTTTCTTTTGTTTTTTTGAGATAAGGTTTCTCTGTACAGGTCTGGCTGTCCTGGACTCAATTTGTAGACCAAGCTGATTCTGAACTCACAGGGATCCATGCCTGCTTCTGCCTCCTGAGTGCTCTGATTAAAAGCATGCACCACCACACTGAGTTGATACCCTGAATCTTATAGAAAAGAAGTGGTTTAATAGTGGAAAGAAAAATATAATCAGTGACAACATGAATTTAGTATCCAAAGTAAAAGATTAAGAAACAAGCTATATAAGCAATTATAACATATTCCCAGAATTATTTGAGGTGCAGTATGTTTGGCAAAAACATGTTTCTCTTTTAGGTATTTACACATAACTGTATCCTGATAATCTAGGGGGAAAAATAAGTCCCTAGATGTAATAGCATTCAGTGTTTTATGAGAATTCAGTCTGTACTTGAAACCTTCCAAATCTTACAAATGAGGAAATTCCAAACATTCCATGGGAATAGATAATTTTAGTAGATGACATGAAATGTTGGAATGGTAAACATCTCTGTTGACATTAACTAAAAAGTACAATTTGGGATCAAGTGTTCTCTGTGGTGTGGGTGATCAGTGGGTGGGCAGCCTGTCTATGCCACCTGTGGCCTGACTTGGATTTCAGAGTTTACATAGAGCATACAGAGCTGAGAGTCAAGATTAGGCACATCAGTATTTTATTTCTATCTCCCCTCCTGATGTAGCAGGAGGGGCTGTACACTGTGGGCCACACATTGACAAACTTGTTTGAGAATTTAAAAATTTGGAAACCGTTATGTTTCAATACTTACTATTGTATCTGTGATAATTTTCTGTTAATTCAGTACCATTAGGTATTTGCTCCCATGGAATTATTGAGTAGTGTGGGTGGTAGCTGCAAAACAAGTGAAGACCACACTTTGTGGAAGAATAGTACCAGACATCTGCACAAGTGTGCAGTTATGGCATTACTTTTAAAAGGGTTTTGGGGGTTCTCATCTTCTGACTTGTTGTGGATGTTTTCTGTAACCATGTGTTTTTCCACCCTTGCTCCATCTCCTGGAATATCAACTCTGAGATTTAAATATATTTACAATGCTTAGGTCAATATAGCTAGACATGTTCCCTGACTAGCTCATAACTTAATTATTCCATTTATCCTGATCTAAGTGTTCCAAGGGACTAATTAACTTTGATCAGGTTTCATGTGACTGCCCTCTTCAGAGTTCCTGTGGCGAATGCCCTGTGCCTGAGTCTTTCTCAGAATTCACACTTTCTACTGGAATTCCTCCCGCCTATTTCCTGCCACAGCTGTAGGCCATCTATTTTTTTTATTGACAGGTGAAGCTTCCATACAGACACTAAAGATTCTCTCTGCAACTTCCTCTTTTAGTTCAATAAAAGGCTCTTTCTCTTATTATAATAAAATTTATACACTAAGAATAGTTATTAAACAATTAGGTAAAATTTACATTTACAATGTCCAGTCCATACATATTTAGCAACCTTGTAGAATGTATCTACTGTCTATCTTGTCTTGGTGAGTTCTAAGTTCTGTGCATAAATCATTTTCTATCACAAGTTGTATTACCAATGTAAAAAACATATTCATGATGTAAAAACATTTTCTTAAGTCCTGAACAACTTAAGCTTAATTGTGAGACTATAGTTATTTAGTCTTCAACCCCATCAGAGACTTGAGAAGGAATACTTATTACCTGAGTATGCAAAATTGCAGAGCAAGCAGCTTCCAAAACTAAAAAATGACAAAGATACTTTGCTGCTGGGACAGTCTCCCAAAATTCCTCTAAAATGTTGGAGCATCCATTTTTAGCCTTCTGACACAGTATCTGATTCTGTGAAGCAGGAATTATGAAGGGTTTGCCTACTTTGTCCTTGCAAAGCTCAGCAGTTGACGTGCTGTGTCCATATTTGTCCATTTTGAACAGCAGCTGTCAGCAATTGCGGCACCGGCAGTTTCTTTCCCAGTTTCTATTTTATCACATTTCAATCAAACTCCATAAGGAGAATTTTGATGTTCTTTATCTACTTTGAAGTAGAATGGGGTTGCTGGCAGGAGCTGACATGTCTCGACCAAAAAGCCAAAACATCTTTAAATGCCATATTCTGTAGATCTCCTGAGGTTTTGAAGATAATCTATATATAGTATATCCGAATAGGCAAATGTTGCTTGCTAACAATTTACGTGTTGTTCAACCTTGGAAACATATTTCTGTTAAGAAACTACACTAATATCTGACAGAACCATACATTTGATTGACCAACAGTTAACTTGAATTTCTTAATTATCCTAAACAGTTTCTAATAACAGCTTTAAAAAGGATTACAACTTAACATTGCATTTTTACAACATAATATATTGTATGGTGCAACTAAATATATCAATATAGAAGATCTATACCAATGTAAGATTTTTGGCTAGTAGTAACTCTATAGTTTTAAAGGAATATTCAATAACTTGCCCTTTATTCCTATTATTCCTTTACCTCATTTTTCATTTCAATCCCTTCTTTTCCTACATAAGAAAGAAGGATAGAAGAAAGAAAAAGAGAGAAATCCCTGAGTCTACCCTCCTATACCCTGTTCCCTCTCTGATCAAGACCATTTAACAACTTGTAACCAATCCCTCTAAATGACACCAAACATGCATTCATAACCCCAACCAAAAAAACAAACCAAAAAACCTCCACCCATTCTGCCTTTTGGGAATGGGGTGTTGCTCTCTCAAAATTGCTGCCTGCTGGTTTTGGGGCATAGTTTCCTTTTGGGGACCCATGAAAATTGGGAAAATGATCAAGTCCTAAGAAAGCTAGCTGTATCATTTGCTGTCCCGATTCTATGTGATGTGAAAATTCAGGCTTAAATGAAGTTCTGACTGGAACAGTCTGAAAATATGGACCAATTGGGGTGAGCAACTTTCTTTGGAGCTGTCCTGGAAGCTAGTTTTGATGAAATAGAAATTGAGGCAGTTTGCAACTGGATTATCTGGGCTACTTGTCTTATCCTCATTGATGCCTGGTTCTTTTGCTCTGAGAATGGATAAACTTTTAAAAATAACATACATTTCTGCAATAGAATATGTATGGAATGTGCCCATGTGCACAGATCACCTAAAGATGACTCTTTGCTCTTTATACGAGCAGGTGAAAGGCAACGGTCTTTATAAGTTAGTTTGAACTGTATAATCAAACGGTAATAGAAATTTCCATCCATGTCATATGAAAGGATGATGTGTAATAGCCAAGGATTCTTTAAACAATAATATTTATTGGCTATGCATAGCTTATGTCATGGCTAGAGACATTTTTATGTCTCAGCCAGTATCAGATCTGTTCCCATGTAAAAGGATCAGCATGTACTCTACTTGTCTTGTTTTTCCTGTTGATTTCCTTTTTCCTGTCTGGAGACAAGATCTTCACAAAGTCAACCCTGGTCAAATCTACTTTCCAACAATTTGGATGGAATACATACCTTTTTTTACCTGTTGAAACAAATGTAAAATCTCCCCAACACAATGTATTTCCTGCTCTCCATTCTGAGGTTATCTCTCTATCTCTCTCTCTCTCTCACAACCCCCTCTCCCCCTCCCTCTCTCCCTCCCTCTCTCTCTCTCTCTCTCTCACACACACACACACACATGTTGATCTAATTCATCAGTCCTTTCTAAAATCTTGTGTATTTTAGCACCTTTATTGTTGTTGAAGTCCAACTTTAATCCATGGTGTTCTGATAAGGGATTATTTCAATTTCCTTGATCTGTTGAGTCTTGCTTTGTGTCCCTCTATATGCTCAATTCTGGACAAGGTTTAGTGAGGTGCTGAGAACATGGTATATTCTTTTGTGTTTCAGTGAAATGTTCTTTAGATATATATCTATTAGGTCCATTTGATTCAGAAAGTCTGTTAGTTTCATTATTTCTCAGTATGGTTTCTGTCTCAATGGACTGTTCATTGGTGAGAGTGGGGAGTTGAAGTCTTCCACTGATATTGTGTGGGGTTTGATGTGTGATGTAAGCTTTGGTGCTATTTCTTTTACAGATGTGAGTGCCCTTGCATTTGGGTATAGATGTTCAGAATTCAAATGTCAACTTAGTAGAGTTTTCCTTTGATGAGTATGAAGTGTCCTTCCTCATCTCTTTTGATTAATTTTGGTCTACTTTATTAGATATTAGAATGACTACTCTAGCTTGCTTCTTGGCTTCATTTGCTTGGAAAACTTCTTTCCAGCCTTTTTCTCTCAGTAAAGTGTCTCTTTGTTGCTGGGGTGTGTTTCTTGTATGCAGCAGAATGATGGATCCTATTTTCACATTCATCCTATTATCCTGTTTCTTTTTATTGAGGAATTGAGTCCATTGATGTTGAGAGATATTAATGATCAATGATTGTTATTTCCTATTATTTTGATGTTGGTGACCATAGTGTGTGTGTGTATACTTACCTTCTTTTGTTTTTGTTGGTGTGTAGTTACTTATTTCCTGTGTTTTCTTGAGTGTAGTTAACCTTCTTGGGTTATTGCTTTCCTTCTAGTATCTTCTGTAGGGCTGGATTTGTGGGTAAATATTGTTTAAAATTGGTTTTGTCATGGAATATCTTGTTTTTTTTCCATCTATGATAATTAAAAGTTCTGCTGGCATAGTAGTCTGGGCTGACATCTTTGGTCTCTTAGAGTCTGCAAGGTATCTGTCCAGTCCCTTCTGGCTTTTAAAATCTCTGTTGAAAAGTCAGGTATAATTCTGATAGGTCTGCGTTTATATGTTACTTGGCTTTTTTTGTCCTTGCAGCTTTTAGTATTCTTTCTTTATTCTGTACATTTAGGGTTTTGATTATTATGTGACAGGAGAATTATCTTTTCTGTTCCAATCTATTTGGTGTTCTGTAAGCTTCTTGTATGTTTATTGGCATCTGTTTCTTTAGGTTGGAGAAATTTTGTTCTATGATTTTGTTGAAAATATTTTCTGGGCCTTAGAGCTGGAAGTCTTCTCCTTCTTCTACACCTATTATTCTTAGGTTTTGTCTTTTATAGTGTGCCAGGTTTCTTTGATGTTTTGTGTCAGGAAGTTTTTAGATTTATCATTTTCTTTGACTGATGTATTGATTACTTCAATTGTATCCTCTACAGCTGAGATTTATTCTTCATTTTCTTATATTTTGCTGCTGTATGTAGTTCCTGTTCTCTTCTGTAGGTTTTCCATCTCCACGATTCCCTCAGTTTGTGATTTCTTTATTTCTTCTATTTCCATTTTCTGGTCTTAAACCATTTTATTCATTTCCTTCACCTTCTTGGTTGTATTTTACTGTATTTCTTTAAGGGATTTATTCATTCCCTCTTTAAAGGCCCCTGTCATCTCTATATGGTTGGATTTAAGGTCATCTTCTTATGCTTCAACTGTGGTAGGATATCCTGTACTTGCTGTAATAGGAAATATTGTGGTGCCATATTGCCCTGGTTCTTGTTAATTATGTTCTTACCCTGCTCTTAGCCATCTGGTTTTCCCTGTGTTGCCTGGATGTTCCTGTTGCTGGCACCACTCCTGGGTAGGCAAGCAGAGCAATGGGCTGGATAATGCAGCTCAGAGAATAGCATGCAGCTCACCTCCCCTGGTTGTGCCCTATGTGAACCCAGCAAGTAGAGGATTGATATGATGCGGTCTAACCTGGATCTTTCTGGGAACCACCAGGCCTCCTCAGGAATGTAGGAGAACTGTGGGCCAGATGATGGAGCTCAGGGGACAGTGCAACTCACCTCTGCAGACTGTGCCTCAGGTCCACTTGGCAGGCAGGTGATTGTAAATTGAAATTAAATACTACTTCAGACAAGGAGTTAATAAGATACAGAATATATGAAGAATTGTGAAAAAGTAATACCTTAAAAAAATCCTGCTCATGAATAAATGGATCAACAAATATATCAATAAATATTTTTTAAAGTGGTCAAGGGTCAAGGTTAAGAGGTTCATTTCTGAACCATCATGGAAAGGTAAATTTAAAGAACTTTGAGATTGCACCTCATTCCAAACAGAATGGGTGCCATCAAGAAAATAAATATAGTCCTGGCACTGAGGAGAAGCAGAAGGATCAAGAGTTAAGAAGCCTTCCTCAACTGCATAGTGAACTGAAGCCCAGCTTGTGTGGCCCTCAGGCAGAAAGAAAAAGAAAAGGGGTGAGGGTAGGATGACCCCTGCCACTTGCTTCTTGGCTAGTCTGGCCTGTTGTTGAGATCCAGGCTTGAAGAGAGACCCTGTTTCAGAAATTGAGGTTGAGAAGCCATTAAGGAAGTATGATCATTTGAGTAAGAATTGCCTTTTGGGTATGTGCCTAAGAATGGTACAGCTGGATCTTGAAGTGTCTTGATTCCCAATTTTGTGAGGAGCCTCCATTGGTCTGCACCAGACTCTCTGCATAAGTGCTTTGTTTCTCTAGCTTGGATTTTTGTTTGGAACCCTAACAATTGGATTGAGGTTCCTCTGACTTTTACCTGCTCATGGGACCTATTTCCTCCTACTGGGTTGCCTCATCCAGCCTTAATATGAGGATATATGCTTAGTCTTAGTGCATCTTGCTGTTTTTAATTAATTCAGTTGATATCACTGTGAGGCCTGCTCTTTTCTGAAGGGAAATTGAGGAGCAGTGGACTTGGAGCAGATTGAGGGGGTTGGGAGGTTGGAAGTCTGTGGTTGGTTTGTATTGTATGAGAGAAGAATAAGTAAACAAACAAACAAATAAATAAAAATAGAAGCTCAAGGGAAAAATGGCCTTCATAGGCTTCATATATATTGAGTTATCTGGAAGCCAGAAACAGAGTCTTTTCTCTTCTTGTTGCCTGTAAATCCAGATCTAGAGAGCTCAGCTACTTCTGCAGCACCAGGTCTGCCTGTGTGCCACCATTCTCCCTGCCATGATGATAATGGTTCTCTTCTGAATAACAAGCCTCAATTAAATACTTTCTCTTACAAGAGTTGCCTTGGTCATGGTGTCTCTTCACAACAATAGAACACTAAGACAGAAAGACACTAACTCATGAGCATATGCTACCCAAGGTAGTCCATATCCTAACACATAGATATTTACACATCCTTGTTCATTGTTAGTATTTTCACAATAGGAAGAATATGAAATCATCTTTATATATTCATCAAGCGATTAATGGAACTGGGAAAACAAGTACATGCTTTTAATCCCAACACTCAGGAGGCAGGGGTAGACAGATTTCTGTGAGTTGCAGGCCAGCCTGTTCTATCTATCTACTTAGTAAGCTCTAGACTAGCCAGGGCTAAATAGACCCTGTCTCCTGTCTGGGCAGGGGGTTAAATATAGTACATATACACAATAGAATTCTATTTGGCCATAAATAAGAATAAAATTTCAAATTGGCAGAAAGTTGGAAAATGTTTTGTTTTTTGTTTTTTAATTAGACTAGCAAGGAACAGGCCCCAGTGTTCCTATCTCCACCCTACTATATGGGTAAATCTGTCTACTTAGATGAATGCTGGTACCTGATCTCTGGTCCTTATTGGTACCAAGCACTCTAAACCAACAAGCTATCTCCCCTGAAATCTCTGATTTTAAAAAAATAAGTAAAATTACTTTATTCTAATTAACTCACAGATAAAATTCCATATAGCTGATTTAAGGATACCACTCAAACACTTGCTCAGAGCCAAACTCTATACATCTCAGCAAACTTTATACAGTTAGAATCATGATTCTGAAGCAATAGAGCTTCACTTAGGGCTTTATGGTTTCACCATCAGTTACATTTTTATTTCTTACCCACCATGAAAATAGAAAAAAACTATGACAGTGGAAACTAGAAGGGGAAATATATCCTCTTTCATGACCCATGAGTTCTTTGCCCTAAATTTTGTTCTTCTTCATTATTTAATATGGCTTTCTCTTAGTCTCCTTTCTAAATTTTCTACTTTACCTACACTTAACTCCTGTTAACCTATATGCATGTGTAAGCTATCAGTTGAATCTACATATAAGGGAGAACATGCAGAGTTTTTGTTTATTTATTTATTTATTGTTTGTTTTTTATCTCTCTGAGTTTTGGTCACCTCAGAAAGCTCTCAGATTTTAACATTGAAATTTAAGTTTGGAAAATTACCAGAGTCTATAATAGTTAGCAAATGTCTGTGATTCTTCTCTCAATATTTTTATTGAATCTGTAACCAATAATGAGTTTACATAAATAGAATGTAGGAGTCTTATTCACTAGGAAGATCATCTGAGTGCTTGGTGTATGGCCTAACTCAAAGGAGTGACTTAATGAAGGTGAAGGAATGAACATTTGTGACAGTTTCTTCACCAAGTTCAGAACTAATAATAGAGCAATAGTAGCTCCTGTTTATTATACTTTGAGGTCAGTGATTTCTTGGAGGACAGATGTTTCTACTTCTCTAAAGTTACTTTTGGGGAGGCTATTTGTCTGTTTCTTTGGAGCAGTTGTGTATTTGATTGTAAGGCCAAACAAGGTAGTCCATTTCCTATAGTATGGGCTTTATGTCATGACCTCTGCCATTGAGTCTACTAATTCTTGAGTACTGCAGGTGAATGTAGCTGCCAGGGGTGGTCAGCATCTCTGGACATACAAAGGCAAAAGAATAAAAGCCAAATATTGAAATACTGATGCCTCTTCTGAGAAGAACTGCCCTAGAAGACACCGTTGGGACAGCTGATACAGTTTGAAATGGCGCTACACATTAGATTATAATATTGTTCCCATCTCACATGTCTCATGGTACTGAGGCTTTATAAGGGAAAGCCTTGTGCTTCAGAATACATCTAAAAGTACTTAGATTTAAATTGCATAGTGTCTACAGGTTATTATTCCACAAGTTAGAAAGAGTTGTAACTACAATGACCACAACTATATATTATTTATTTGGAAACAGTGACAAAGCTAATATGGCAAAAGGCTTACTATTTATTAATCTAGGGAAAGAGTACAAAGACATTTCTTGAGTATTTTCTTCAAGTCTGAAAATATTTCAAAATTAAATAGTGGTCTATTTTAGCAGAATATTTTAGCAATCTACAAACTATGTATAGAAAAAAAAGAAAAAAATCTCATAAAACATGGAGGGGAGGAACATCAGATAAAAGTAGATGTTCTTTGTACCTACTTTCATAATTAGAAGAATAGATGTGTAGAGACTTACAGCAACCCAATGTTGAGCTTTTTAGGTTTATTTTTAATTTATGATTTTGGTGTTTTGAAGTAGAGTCTCAGGTATCCCAGGCTGACCTCAAACTCACTTTGTAGATGTATCTGGTCTTGAACTTCTGGTACTATTGCCTCTATCTCCCAAAGGTTAGAATTTCAGACAGATGCCACTACACCCATTCTTTTTGTTTTTAAAATGAGTCCATATGAAGGACTCTTTATACAAAGTCCTATGGAGCTGTGTCAGATATAGACAACTGAGACAGTGCAGGATGGAACAAGGCCTCTAACTTTAACCCATATTATGCCACCCTTAGATACTCTCCTGAGTATCTCCTGAGAGTACTCAAACTCTCCTGGTTTCCTTTAGGAAGACACAGTCTCAACTCCATCTACCCCTAACTGTATTCTTTGCAAGCCAAACAACCTGAGGTAGCAAAGTAAACAGCCTCCTCACAAGGCTTTCCTCTCTAGGGGTTGGTTTCGAAGCATCTGTCTAGTTCTTCTCCCTAGGAGTCAAGTAAACCCTGATTTCTTTTGCTTCCATGAACTCACTTGTGATTAGTGATTGTAATTAGTGATGAGCTTGGAATGCTGAATTTCAGGGGACAAGTGTCTCAGTCATAGACTGCCCAGCCAATGGCTCCTTGAGTCTCCCTTTCTCTTTCCACTGCTGCTTTTTATTGCTTGTCTGAAACATTGCAGGGTTTTCAGCTGGTAACTTACCCAGTTCCAGAGCCCTCTCTCCCTAAGCCACTTCTGGTCTCACCACATTTCTGATGTACAGCTAGAAAATAGATTTGGCCGGGTATCTTGCTTGTTCTGAAATCTTGGACGGTTCTTTCTGATGTTTACCTTTAGACTGGTTCTTAGCTTATGTTAAGATTTCCCTTCAGTTTGTTCAAGTGTGGTTTTGGTTGGTCTGGGCCTGATGGCCCAGTTAATGAAGCAACTCTGAACTCTGAATTTCTAGTATTTTTATCCTACTCTGACAGAGATATCTTGACTGTTCATTTAGCCATCACAGTTCCCACTTCCTCGTGAAAAATTTTCAGCTTTAGGCTTGATCTTCAGGGTCTGCACCATTATAGTTTTTGCTAAGTTTTGTTTTAACTTGTGTTTCTCATATAGTACTTGTCATATTCTGCTGGGTAGTTTAATTCTACTTCCTACTTTGTACATTTCTAGCTTCATTAAAACAGAATGTATAATTATTTTGCAGAAAACAGATGTCTGTGATAGAATATGCAATAATTTGAATTGGTATTATAAATATGATATTGCAGACATGGTAGTACATGCTTTAGTCAAAGCTCTTGAAGTCTGATGCAGGATAGTTACAACTTCCAGGATAGCCTGGGCTCATGTGTTTTTCAAGACCCATCTCAAAAAAAACCCCTTTTATTATTATTGTTGTTGTTATTATAATTATTATTATTTTAGCCAGGCTAAGTTAATAGATTCCAAAAGGGGTTTTAACTATTAGTTATAGGATGTTACTTCCAACACTAAGGTAGGCATAGCATGGATATCCTGTGGGTCCAAGATAAGGTCTTTGGACCTATAACTCTGCAGTCTTTCCACAGTATGGATGTTCTCCTTGAAGTTTTAATCAGTCATTCTCCTCAGACACAGCTTCTTTTTAAGAGTTCTTCCTTACACCCGAAAATTCCATTTTGGACCCATATAAGCCAGGAAATTGTCAAGAGTATGATGTGAATATTTGTCAACATTTAAGTAATTCTTACCTATCCATGTCATGAAAATGATCTTTTCCATTTTTAGATAGCTATAAAGATATAGATAGCTTTTTTTTTTAACATTTATTTATTTATTATGTATACAGTATTTGCTCTACATATATGTCCGGGCAGACCTCAGTGTAGATGGCTGTGAGCCACCATGTGGTTGCTGGGAATTGAACTCAGGACCTTGGGAAGAACAGCCAGTGCTCTTAACCTCTGAGCCACCTCTCCAGCCCATAGATAGCTTTTAAAGATAGCTATAGTGACATCCCTCTGGGTCTTAACTTCCCACCAAGAGAGGTCTGCATGGATACGTGTTGTCTGCTGTGGAGAGAGGGTCCTGGATATGACCCCCACAAATAATTGCCAGCCTTGCTGTGTTCCACTTAAGACTGCCTACTCCAGCCATACCATGTGAACCCAGACAGTGAGAGTTTTAGCTCTGCCTTGGGCTACCTTTGACTTGTTGTATGGCTCACTTTTAGAAAATATTTGTATTTTTATTGATTATTTTATCTTTTAAAAAATTATCTGAGGTGGAGTTTGACTTTAGCTGTTATGTATCTGAAGTTCTACTTTATTTTTAATTTTTTATTTTTGGATTTTAACAAGACTTGGCCTGGATTGAGCAAACTTATCCCATCTGAGCTACCTCATAACTCTATTACCCAAATATGACCCTATATATACATATGTCCCATGGACTGCTATTCTCCAAACTAGGCTGATGTTCCAGGCCACGTGGAATGACATTCTTTTCTCTATCCCATGGAATGTATCCTCCTTCCTGCTCTTTGCTGCTTGTCTTCAAGGCTTCTTCTACCCATTTACTGGAGGTGGCTTCTTCCCATGAACCTCCCTGCTTCAAAAGTCCTCGCTCCTTAGTCCTGCCTAGTCTTTGCCCAGTCTCAGGCCTTGGCATTTTATTTATTTTTTAAAAATAAATTTATTTATTTGTTGCTTCAGGTTACATCTCCATCATATTGTCCTCTTTCCCCCCTTCCCAGCCCTGCCCTCCCACCCTCCACCCCCTAACCCTTCCATCCCACTCCTCTGGAGTGGGATGTCCCTACATAACAGTCCCTCGCCCCAGTTTCTACTTTATTTAAAGATGTATTTTGCTTCTATTTATTTGTTTGTTTGTTTGCTTTGTGAGTGTGCCCTTGTAGGTCAGAAGAGAGTATTGAATCCACTGTACCTAGAGTTACAGGTGTTGTAAGCTGCTCTATGTGAATGCTGAGAGCTAGACTCTGTTCCTGCACCAGAACATCAGCCACTGAGCTATTTCTCCAGCCCCTGGTGAAAAACTCTTTAAATGGTTTCTGTGATAAAGTAAAAGGGATGATATGTTACTAAGGTCTCTTTTTTAGATTTTTTTAAAATTAAATTTGCTTTTGAAAGACATCATTTAAAATTTACCCATTACAGCTCACAGCTGTCTGTAACGACTGTTCTAGGGTACCCAACACCCTCACACAGATACACATACAGTCAAAAGCACCAATGTACATAAAATAATAAATTTTTAAAAATCTGCCCATTGAGTAAGAACTACATCTATAATTAAAAAACAACTAAACTTGGCATACAAGGCAGTAGATATCATTAAGGTACTTGGAGTGGGGGTCTTTTAGTGATTACCCTGCCCTTAAGTGGTTTCTCTTTCTCTCCATGTTGCTGTTACTGTGGTTTAAAAGAAAGTTAGCTATAGCTTTGTCTGTTTACCTCCAAATACTCTGTTCTGTTCCATCGGTGTGGCTCTGCTTTAATGGCAACACCAGGCTGTCGTTTTCTGCTCTGTAGTACAATTTGAGGTCAGGTATTACTACGTTCAGCTGTGTTCTTTCTCTTTACACTGCTTTCTTGGATTGTTTCTGGTTCTGCAAAGAGTAACAGGAATTTTGGTAGGACTTGCTTTGAATCTGATGACTTTTGGTAATGTAACAACCATTGTTACTATGTTGATACTGCCAATCAAAGTCTGAAAAGTCTTACCATCTGCATTGAGGTTTTCATGATAAAAATGTTCCGCTTCCTTGGTTACATTTATTGTTGATATCTGTGTATTGATTTTATGTACTACAACTTTATTAAAAGTGCTTATTTATTAGATCAAGGAGTCTTTTGGTAGATTCTGTAGTGGTACGGTATCTTAAGTACAGAATCATGTCTGCAAATAAGTTTAACTGCTTCTCCTTTTCCTTGTTTAACCTCTTTATTAACCTTGTTAACCTTTTTTTTTTGGTTTCATTTTATTTTTGTCTTTTAATTTTTTTGTCTTACTACTCTAGCTAAAACTTCAAGCATTTTGTTGAGTGAGACATGAGAGAATGGACATCCAGGTCTCACTCCTGATCATAAAGCAAATGTTCTCAGTTTGTCTGCGTTTAGCATAATATTGAGTATAGGTTTTTTTTATATAGCTGTCATTAATTTGGGGTATATTCCATTTATTCCCAATATCTCCAGGACTTGTGTGGTGAAGGTATATTAAACCTTGTCAAATACCTTTTTTTTGGGGGGGGGGATGGATTTCGAGACAGAGTTTCTCTATGTGTAGCCTTGGCTGGCTAGGACTTGCTTTGTAGACCAACCTAACCTTGAACTCACAGAGATCCTACTGCCTCTGCCTCCGGAGTGCTGGGATTAAAGGCGTGTGCCACCATGCATGGCACTACCTTTTTTGCTGTAGAGATAAATCTGTGATTTCTGTTCTTTAAGTCTATTATATCATGTATGATATTCATTGGTTTGTATATGTTGAACAAAACCTTGTATCAGTGAGATGAAGCCCTCTTGGTTATGGTGTAACTTATGGTTATGTGTTCCTGAATTTAGTGTACAAGTATTTGTTGAGAATTTGTGTGTCTGTGTTCATCAGGGAAACTGGTATGTGGTTTTCTTTTATTTAATTTTCTTTATGTGGCTTGGGGATCAGGATAATACTGATTTTGTAAAAAAAATTTCGTAGTATTCCTTGTTCTTTTTTGTGAACAGCTTGAGAAGTGTTTATGTCAAATTTTAAACTTGATAAGATTTAGCAGTGAATCCATCTGGTACTGGGTTTTGCTTTGTGGAGAGATTTGATTACAGCTTCGATATCATTGCTTTGTAATGAGTCTGTTTAAGGTACATGTGTCTTGTGGCTTTAATTTCAGTAGCTCACATGTGTTTAGAAACTCACCTATTTCTTCTATCTTTTCCAGCTTTTTGGAGAACAAGTTTTCAAAAAGTTTTCTGTAATTATGTTCTGGATTGTATTAGAGTCTGTTTTAGCAAAACCCCTTTTGTCTCTAATTTTGTTAATTTGTTTCTTTCCCCCTTTTTTGGTTTGACTAAGAGTTTGATAATCTTACTAAGTTTTTCAAATAACCAACTCTTGGGTTGTGTATATTGTTTGTGAGGTTTTTTTGGTGTTAGTGTTGGTTTTTCATTTTGTATTGTTTGCTTTGCTTAGCTTTTATAGAACAGCCCTGTAACCATGGCTGGCCTGGAAATCACTATGTGGACCAAATGTCCTTAAACTCAGAAGTCCACTGTCCTTTGCCCCTCTACCTTTTAGGAATGAAAATGTGCACCACCTGATCCAGCATGTATTGTCTCTAAAAAACAATAAATAAATCTCATTCATTTATTCCTCGATCCTTACTTATTTCTTGCTTCCTACTGTGTTTGGTATTGGCTTCTTAGGTTTTTTTTTCAGATCCCTGAGGTGTGGCATTGTTTATTGAAGATTGTTCTAGTTTTTAATGTGTGCTCTTAAACCTACTAAGTTTCCTCTTAGGACTGACTTGACTGTGTCCCAACGGTTCTGGTAAATTGTATTCTCATCTTCATTTTAAGCCTAGGAATTTTTAAAATTTCCAGTCTGATTTCTTGCATTACTCTTATTGTTAATTCAAAGTGTGTTGCTCAGTTTCCAAGTATTTCTGTAATGTCTTTTGCTGTTGATTTCTTTAATTCTACTGTAGTCCAATAGAGCACATGGCATTGTCTCATTCTGTTAAAATTTGGTTAAGTTTGATTTGTGATCTACAGTGTGATCAGTTATTGAGAAGGTTCCATGTACTACTGCAGAAGAATGCAGTCCTTATCTGATGAGTGAAATATTCTGTATATATCTGTTAAGTCTAGTTGATTTGTGGTGTATTTTAGCTCTGACGTTTCTTTGCTTATTTTTAGTTTGGAGGACCCATGTGAGAATGGATTATTAAAGTTTCCCAATATTATATTTGAACTGATGTAGCCTTTTAGTGTTTGTTTTATGAAGTTGGGAGACTCTAATATTTAATGCACAAATATATACAGTAATTGTGTCTTTTATAATTTTTAATTCAAATACAATTACACAGGTTTCCTCCTCTGTTTCCTTACAGCCTTTTCTAACTACCTTCCCCTCCCATTGTCCCCTCTGCTCTCAAGTTGCTGGGCTCTTTGACTATTGATGTTCATTTTTATATATTTATGAATACATTAAAATTACTATAAGTATGAATACATTTAAAGATGTATTCATTTTAGAAAATTTATATGTATGTATATAACCGTGTGTGAATTGATATGTACTGTGTGTGAGTGCATTCGGAGACCAGAAGAGGACGTCAGGTTCTGTGGAACTGGAGTTATAGATGGTGTCTGTCTGATGTGGGTGCTGGAGGCTGAACCTAGGTCCACTGCAAGAGCAATATATAGTCTTTACCTCTGAGCCATCTTTCCAGCCCACGGTTGTTATATCTTCTTGGTGCATTGTTTCTTTTATTAGTGTGTATTGACTCCTCTTTATTGGTCTGATTACTCTTGGTTTGAAGTCTTTTTTTATCAATTCCAAAGACAGCTAGCCATGCCTGCTTGCTTATGGCGTTTGTTTACTTTGTAGTATGATTTGCATCCTTTGATACTCAATTTTTGGGTGTCTTTGCATGCTAAATGTATTTCTTGGAGACAGCAGATAGTTCTTGTTTTTCTAATCCAGTTGATTTGTCTGCATGTTTTTACTTGTGAATTCAGGCCATTTACATTTAATGTCTTTATTGAAGGGGTTTTCAGTATCCTACAAATGTTTTAGAATATGGTTTCCTGGACTGTTGATTTTTTTTTCATTCTTCTGTATTAGTTTTGGGAGTTTGCTTATTTCCTGTTTTAGGTATGGTTGATTTTTTTTTCTACCTTTGTTCCTTTCGTGGAATCTATATTTTCATGTGTTCTTGTGGATTAGGGTTTTCCCCCCTCTTCTTTTTTTGTATAGTATTTAAATCGTATTCTCTAGTGCTGGTTTGGTTGTCATGAGTTGCCTTAATTTGTGTTTGTCTGAAATACTCTTGTTTTTCCATCAATTTTGAAAGGTAACCTTGCTAGGTAGACCACCCTTGTCTTGATTCAAGGCTTTTGTAGATTTTAGAGTTGCTAATGAAAAGACTGAGGTAATTGTAATAATGATGCCTTTGTGGGAGTTGTGCTCTTGTCGTATTATTTCGACATCTTCAGTATGATGTGTCATGGGGATTACCTTCTTGTCATTCAGTTTAGGGTTCTAAATTGTTTTGTGTGTGTTTGGATGTATACTTCATTTTCTAGATTTGGAAAGTTTTCTGATTTAATTAAACCTGTGTATTACTTACTTTTCTGTTGCTGTGATAAAATACAATGACCAAGGTAACTTACAGAATGAAGAGCTTGTTTAGACTTGTGGTTCCAGAAGGGCAGTTTATAATGGTGGTGAAGGTGCAGCCGTCTCTGTGATGTTTGGATTCCATTGTAGAGGAGTTAGGGCAGTTGGGAATAGTTCATGGTTAGTTGTGTCATATTCTTTGGATTTGTGTGTGTGTGTGTGTGTGTGTGTGTGTGTGTGTGTGTGTGTGTGTG
>CAJQZJ010032158.1:3459893-3471705 GCA_907164525.1 Lophiomys imhausi
TCTAAAGGGGGGGAAAAAACCTTTCAAAAGAGAAAACCTTCCAACTCCTTCACCATGCTGTCTTAAATACCCTCCAGCACAATGTCCCTCCTTCTTGTTTAATCCCTGTCAACTGGTTTCTTGCGCCATTTCTTGACCTAGGGTTAATTTTATTTAATCCTGTTTACAGAAAGCTCTTGGATTAAAGGTGTGTTGTAGGGCAGATCCACATCCCAAGTACTTGTTTACAGTAAACAGAAAGCCCTAGGATTAAAGGATGAGGCATCCCACAGTTAGAAACAGGTTTTTAGAGTTCACAGTCTCAAGGTTCACAATGGGATCAATTATTCTCCAACATGCTTATACTAAAATATTATCCTTTTTACTATATATTTTTTCTATATATATTCACTATATATTACACTAATATATTATCCTTTTTAAAAATAGCAAATTACAATTTAACTGTGTATCCTGTATTTTTCTTTGGTTAAATCTGAAAACTTTACACTTGAAGATAGAATATGTAAAATATTACAATCAGAATTGTTGTAGTCAGGGTTCCCTTTTGTGGATCCTTAGTGTTGTTGACAAAAGAACTTAAAGAAAACATCAGAACAAAGCTAGAAGATCATTTAATTAGAATTTGCAAGAAAAACAACAGATCATGCAATTGTAATTCTTGGCAATTGCAAAGAGGAATGAAATGCTTAAGAGGGAGAGATAGAAGTCATTTCCGCAGTAGAAATCTTATTATTAGTCTATTGTGGCTTGAATTTTATATGCAGTTTTACAATTTTTTTTTTGTTTGTTTGCTGGCAACTTGGTACAAGCTAGAGTCGGCTGGATCTAAGGAACCTCACTTAAGAAAACATCCCCATTAGATTGGCCTGTAGGCAAGTCTGTGGGGGCTTTCTCTTGATTAATGATAGATGTGAGAGGGCTAGTCCACTGTCCACAGTGCTAGTGTTGGCAGGTTGTTCTGGGTTGTATAAGAAGATAGGCTAATTAAGCCTTTAAGAACAAGCCAATAAACAGTACTTCTTTTTTTCTTTTCTTTTCTTTCTTTTTTTTTTTTGTAGTATGAAGAAGAGTTAGTGTTTATTAAGAAAAGTTGTTTTTTTTTAATGTTTATTTATGACTTCAGGTTACATCTCCATCACAGTGCCCTCTTTCCACCCCTCCCAGTCCCACCCTCCCACCTTCTACCCCTATCCCTTCCATCCCACTCCACCGGAGTGGAGTGTCCCTACATAACAGTCCCCTGCCCCAGTTCAGCAGTCATATGAGGTCCAAGAGCCTCCTCATATACTGGGGACCTACAAGGTAGCACCACTAGGGCAAAGTGTCTCATTGACAGGTTACAAAGTCTATGTTCATTTTCCCTTTGGTGCATTGGCTGTAGTATAGTTATCCTGTACTATATGGCTAAAATCCAAATATAAGTGAATAGATGCCGTGTGCATCCTTCTGAGTCTGAGTTAGCTCACTCAGGATGAGCTTCTCTAGTTCCATCCATTTGGCTGATTTTGTTGTTTCTGATAGCTGAGTAGTATTCCATTGTGTAGATGTACCAGTTTCTAGCTATTACAAATAAGGCTGCTATGAACATAAGATGAGGAAACTTCCTTGTGATTTGGTGAGGAATCATTTGGATGTATACCCAGAAGTGGTGTGTCTGGGTCCTGAGGCAGAGCTATTCCATGTTTTCTAAGATATCACCAGACTGACCTCCATAGTACACAAGCCTGCACTCCCACCAGCAATGGAGGAGTGCTTCCCTTTCTTCACAACCTTGCCAGCATGTGCTGTCATTTGAACTTTTGATCTTAGCCATCCTGACAGGTGTGAGATGGAATCTCAGAGTCGGCTTGAGTTGCATTTCTCTGATGATTAAGGATGCTGAGCATTTCTTCAAGTGTCTCTCAGCCATTAGGGATTTCTCCTTTGTGAATTCTGTGTTTATCTCTGTTCCCCACTTTATTTTTTTGGTTTTTCGAGACAGGGTTTCTCTGTTTATCCTTGGCTGTCCTGGACTCACTTTGTAGACCTGGCTGGCCTTGAACTCACAAAGATTCGCCAGCCTCTGCCTCCCAAGTGCTGGGATTAAAGGCGTGCGCCACCACCGCCCGGCCTAGTTCCCCACTTTTTGATTGGATTATTTGGTTTCTTGGCATTTAATTTCTTGAGTTCTTTGTAAATTTTGGATATTAGCCCTCTGTCAGTTGTGGGGTTGGTGAAGATTTTTTTCCCAATCTGTAGGCTGCTGTTTTGTTCCAATGACAGTGTCTTTGGCCATATAGAGGCTTCTCAGTTTTATGAGGTCCCATTTATTGATTGTTAGTCTTAGATCCTGAGCTGTTGGTGTTCTGTTCAGGAAGTTGTCATCTGTCCTGATGAGTTCGAGGGTTTTCTCCATTTTCTCTTCTAATAGAGTTAGTGTGTCCGGCCTTTTGTTAAGGTTTTTGATCCACTTGGACTTAAGTTTTGTACAAGGTGATAAGTATGGGTCTAATTTCATTCTTTTACATATCAACATCCAGTTGGACCAGCACCATTTGTTGAAGATGCTGTCCTTTTTCCATTGTATGGTTTTGGTTTCTTTTTGACTGTCTTCTTAATCCTATATATTTGTTATTTTTGAAATTCAGTTTTGGTTGTTAAAACACCCAGGTCAGTTACATCAGTCATCAACAAAAGCTTATGCATTGGACACATCTGTTTGCTTTTTGTCTTTTTTCAAACAGATTTATTAAGCATGGGGTTGAAGCTCAAATTGCTAACTATTAGTCATCTTTCCGAAAATTGATACCAATTGCCTGGTAAGTTAAACAAAACCAAAATAAAACTTTCTTTTTAGGCTTGATGATCAAGTTGTTCCTAGTCATGGAGAATACATCTGAGAGCCAAATCAATATCATCAACAGCAAGTAACAGTATGGGAATTAGGAGTTACCTTAGTTAGTTCTCTGACCAGCAAGGATTAGGACTCACAAGCTTCTTAAAGGGCAGTAGTATGTTGCACTGCTTAATCCCAGAGTTTCTTTATTGAGAAAGAAGACCAAAAGCACAGTGGGAATTGGGGTCTCCAACTCCAGAGTTACTTTAGTTCTCAGTAATATATTTTTTAACCAGTGAAGATCAGGACCCACAATCACCTGGATTGTAGGGATCAAATTGTATTCTTTCATAAAAGTATGATTGCCTCTTTTATATTTGCATGAAGGTCTGGTTCATATAACTCCTTGATCTGATATTAAAAAACACATAGACCTTGCCATATGGCAATAGAACATCAGAAAACATACATGCATATGGCCACCATTTTAAATAAAAAGCACTTGAGTGAGATTAGTATAAATGTAGGAGACTGAAGAACATACGAAGCAAGAGAAAGTGACCTGGGCTGCCCAGGCCTTAAATGAAGAAAGAACCTTAGGTTAGTGCAGGAGTTCATGCATAGAAGGGAAGTGTAGGTAGAACGGAATGGAGAATTTTATAATCTTGACGAAAGGGAGGACAGTCCATATCTTACCACTGTGAAGATGAAGGAAATCCATTTGTAACTAGGAACATCAAAAGATTTCATTGTTTGCTTTTTTTCTCAGCTCCTAGGTTCTTGGTTTTCCAAGGAGCTTGGGAGTCCATGAAAGAACTGGAAGGGACCAGGAAGTGTGTCCAACAGGTATATGAACTGCTGCTTTGGGAGCTTTGGAGGAACTAAGAGAGAAGGCATCTTAGGGTGTGGATATCGTAGCCCACGCTAGGTTAGAGTGGACTGAGACCAGGCAGACCTGTGACCTACTGTATCAGCAGAGCAGCCAAGGGCTTTAGAACCTCAGCAAGTTATGTGGCAATTCTGCCCAATTAGAAATTCAAATGCCCAGCACACACAGTGCGAGGCACTGCCAGTGCTCTCCATTGTGGTCAGAAGTAGGCCATCCTCTGTGACCTTCAAGTCTGCTAGTACTTGATAATACGTCATGATGAAATTAATTGTCTCCTTCCACACCTAAACCTTTCCATTTGTGAAAACTCTACATCGTTTCTTCTGTTCTCTCCTCCCAACAAAGTCATGTACAAACTTTAATATGTTTGTACATGACTTTTAGCTTACTGTTGTACGTGCTGGCCCCCAATCCCTCTGGGCTTCTATAATTACAGCATCATTTTGGGAAGGCTGGCCGTAGGCATCTGGCATAAGTACAGACCTCTCCTGAGGCCCTTTGTAGAATTACAGGCTGGCAGCACTTGTACATATGCATATCTTCTTGAAGTCTTTTGATAGTCTTGGCTAACACTGGATGCTCAAGAAACAGGCATATGAACCAACTGGCCCAGCTAAGATGTGGTTGGGCCAAAGTATGTAGCTATCTTAATTCTCTCAGGACCTCAGCATTTTCATACTAACTTACCAAGTGGCCCAGAGAACAAGAGAGGAATTGAAAGTTGGCATGATGTCAGAGAGAACTCAAGAGACTAGAAGAGAGTTGTGACAAGAATGAATGATATGCTTTTAATATCCACCATCAAAAACCAAAGGAGAAAAAACAGAACTGCAGATCTCTACCAAAGGTTGTAATTGTTGAAATTCAGATACTTCTTGCAAAGCATTTCTGAGTATAATATTGTGAATAAAGTTTAGTTTTTGTGGGTTTTTTTTTAAAGAAGGAAACTTTACTATGCAAAGAATTTTATGAAAGGTATAAAGGCCACAGTGTGAAGTGAGGATGACACACCCTGTCTTGAATTGGATTTCCTGCTAGCTGTGATCAAGGCATTCTTCCCGGACTAGGGTGAATTCAGTTCCAGTGTTTACTTGTAAAACTGAATTCAGTCTTTGTGTTTGCACTTTGGCTTCCTGCCTGCAATTAAAGTACAGAACAGGCTCAGCCAGTTACTCTCTATGATTTTGTGTCCTTCATAAAGAAGAGGGAGAGAAGAGGGGAAAACCCAAGAGGTGACTGAGTTCATTTACATACAGTGCCAGTGGGCAGCTGCTGGCTGCCTGTGGTCACATGGTTCTGGGAGAATCCTGATATTCCACTTACTGGAATTGGGAGTGGGGCAGAGAACCCTCCCTTTAAATACTTCTAGTTTCGTCATTACCAGCTACTATTTACTTGTACCCTGTTAGTAAATGCAGATGACAATTTAGGAGATTTTCTTTTCGTTGTTCTTTTTAAGCTGTTGTGTATGTAGCAAGCACTTCTAAAACAAGAGGTCACAGGCCCTGAAGTGTTACCGTGCCTGCTGGGCCTGACTGTCCCTGGGTTGCCCTAGAGCCAAGCTATGGGCATAGGTAACTAAGTTTATGGGGGAGTGTCTATGGGATGCACTCCTCCTCTCTAGCGTTGTAAAAAATGGGAAAGTGTCTGTTCTTTGTAACTCCAGTGATTGTATGAAGATACCTGGCAACAACCACTGAACAGGAATGTGAATGGATTGTTTTTCAGTGGCAGAGAAGGCAACATCAGCCCTCACACCCTAAAAGGTTGTGTACTGAGTCATTTCCTTGATCCAAATTTAGAGTCTCTGGATTTGGAAAGACAGAGAAGAGCAATGATCTTTTGGGGGCTTGCTCTCAGATTTACTCTCATACTGAAGACGTGTCCTCTAGCACTAAAGTAAGAAACACTGAAATATGTCTTACATGTAATGAAGTTTAGTTGTTTTCCCCAGTTAGTCTCTGTCATGCTCTGTCTCTCTCCATTGAAATACTTTTCCCAGCAAATCTCCCTCCTAATTTCCTGTCTTCTCTCTGTGTGTGAACCCCTAAGATTAAAGGCTTGCCTGAATTAGCATGGGTGAGGGCTCTATTTACTGGAGCATGGGCAGTTTATCAGTGGGTATGCACTGAATAAAATGGCGCCTCCCGCCCACCCCCAGCAAGCAATAACTGTCAGTATCCCTCAGGAAGGGGTAGGGTCTCATGGGTCTTCTCATATCCATGATAAAGTATTGACCCAGTCCACAAGCCTGTGTAGTTCTTATCTCAGTAACCACAGCTGCAGTGAGCTCTCCTAAGTGCAAAATTTTGCACTTACAGTTTTTACATTGATTTGTTTATTATATGTATTGGATCGGTGAGCTGACTCGTGTTTGCCACAGCACACATATGGAAGTCAGAGTAGAACTTGGAGTCACTTTTCTTGTACTATACAGGCCCCAGCAATCAACTGTAGGTTATCAGGTGTGGCGGCAAATACCTACTGCCATCTTGTCAGACCCCATCAGAGCATTTTGAGGTCAAGGAAAACACAGTTGCTTCCAACCTTGCAGTGGCTATCAAGAAGATACAAAAAGTCTTCCTTTGGATACAGACTTCCTGTATCCAAGCAGCCATGGTATGAAAACTTAAACTAATTGTCAAATTGCTGTAGGCCTAGTATAAACAAAGCTCAAAAGTGAACTACTACAAACAACACAAACCTGGGGAAAAAGGCCCACTTGGAGTTTTGTATCTAGGAACCCTAACAGCTTCCACAGTGAAGATCAAAGGAAATATTTCTTGTCCTTCTTCCACAATGATCCCTGAGCTTTAACAAGAAGAGGTATACTATAGATGTCCCATTTAGGGCTGAGAACTCCAGACTTTTATTCTCTGCACCTTTACTAGTTATGAGACTCTGTTAAGCACTATCTACTCTTTTTTTTTTTTTTTTTGCGGGGGGGAGGTTCAAGACAGGATCTCTCTGTGTATCCTTGGCTGTTCTGGACTCACTTTGTAGACCAGGCTAGCTTTGAACTCAGAGATCTGCCTGCCTCTACCTCCCTAGTGCTGAGATAAAAGTCATGGGCCACCATGCCTGGCCATCTACTACTGAAAAAACAAAAACAAGCTTCTTTGATGAGATTTCAGAGAGGCACTAATAGATGGCTGTAACAATAAGTGATTTGGAGTTGGTTTAATACTATGACCCAATTGGAGAGTAAGAGTAGTAGGTTCTTCCTTAAGGCTTATGACCTTTCTAGCCACAGGTTCTTGACCTCAGTAACTATGCCTGGTATAGATTACATACTGTGGAGCAGGCCTTAATTTCAATTATAAAAGGTAGATGGTTACTCCTATGACATTTGTGCCACTGTTGGATCAGTGGATATATCTTGCCAGACCTATCATTATTGTAGCTTGCAAGGTTCACAGCATTGTAAGTCAGGATGGTTATTTTTCTATCATGACAGCATACACAGCACCTTCGAGCACTGTGAATGTTAGCTGTTAGGGATGAAGCTTCTACATCAGTACTAGTTTGTATTCTATGTGTTATCTTCAGCAACCAGGTTTTATAGTCAAGTTCTGGAGGATAACCAAGTACAATGACAAAAGCTTGTAATGTTTGAGTGATCTTTGGAACTTCACTGGCCAATACCTCCAAAAGAGTTATTGGACTTTTTATTTGTTAGCTTGTGGTATCTAGTTGGGACATTGTTTCCCTTTTATAGGTTAACTCCATTTAAACAATATATGTATGTGCTTGTATTGTAGGAAGTTTCTGCAGTAGTGATTTTTCATATGTTTTTATCAGAATTTCTTTTTTTTTTTTTTTTTGGTTTTTCGAGACAGGGTTTCTCTGAATATCTCTGGCTGTCCTGGACTCGCTTTGTAGACCAGGCTGGCCTCGAACTCACAAAGATCCGCCTGCCTCTGCCTCCCAAGTGCTGGGATTAAAGGCGTGCGCCACCACCGCCCGGCTCTTTTTTTTACTACTTATCACTCTCCATATTTTCTTCCCTGTTCTTCTCCTCTCCTATAGTTAACCCTTCCTTTTCCTTTAATCATCTTTCCTTTTGTTCTTCCCGCCTGAGAATCCCCTCTCCATGGTCCATTGCTAATTATCTGGCTTCTGTAGGTATTCCAATTGAAACACATATCTAAAGATTCAAAGCCAAAGTCCACAAAAGAATTAGGATTGCCAAAATAATCTTGAACAATTTAAAAAAATACTTGAGGTATGACTATCCCCAATTTCAAATTACTGCAAAGCCTTAGTAATTAAAATAGCATAGTGCTGGCAAAAAAACTGATATTGGCCAGTGGAGTAGAACTGAGGACCAACATGTAAGCCCACATACTTACATACACAATTTATGGCAAAGATGCCAACAATACACATTGGAGAAAAGGCAACCTCTTCACCAAATAGTGCTCCTCAACTTGGATGTATGTAGAAGAATGTAGATATATGTATATATAGAAGAATGAAACTAGATTCTTAGCCTCTTTCCATGTACAAAACTCAGCTCCAGGTGGACCTAGCATCAGTATAAAACCTAGTACCCAGAACTTGATCGAGCAGACAGTGGAGAACTTATAGTCACAGGAGAGAACTTTCTCAACAGTACCCCGATAGCATGCAGTAAGATCAACAAGTAATAATTAGACCTCATGAAACTTAAGCTTCTGTATAGCAAAGGAGACCATTATTTAAGTGAGGAAGCAGCCTACAGAGTGGAGAAAAAAGTCTTTAACAGCTGTACATCTGACAGAGAGTTAGTATCTAGAATATAAAAGAACTTAAAAAAATACTGAACATCAAAAAAAAAAGTAAGTCAATATGAATATTTATAAAATGCAACCTCACACACTCCTGTGTTTGAACCCCAGCTGGTAGCTGTGAGGGAGTTGTGGAACCTTTGGGAGGTAGAGCCTATCTGGAGGAAGTGTATCACTGGAAAGGAATGATACAGCCCGCCTCTAGCTCCATCTGTCAGAATCCTGTTCCACCAAGTTGTAAGAAGGTAAAAAGTATCAGGTATAAGTATATTTCACCATGGTTTTATCCACAAGTTATGAGCCAAAATAAATTATTTTTTCTTTAACTTGCATCATAAGATATTTGATAACAGCAATGAGAAAACGAAATGGTAAAGATAATTGATACCAAGAAATGAGGGCTTTGTTGTAGAAAACCTAGTTATGTGGTTCATATACTGTTTGCAAGAGAAATGTGAAAAGGACTAAAATTATAGGCTTGAGAATCCCTAGAATGCTGCAAGCAGAGCTTAATGGGCATTTTTTTTTTAAGGGCAAGCAAGATTTTGATTAAGAAATAGATTAACATCTTCTTGAAGCAGAAAGGGGTCTCATTAGATACTTCAATGGACAATTTTTGTTGGAGTTTGGAAGACCAAAAGGTCCAGATAAATGCAGACAGAGATAAATGTCAGGCATGTCAGGTTTCAGGAAAGTAAGGAGTCTATCACGAACTAAACTATCCATTCAAGTTACATTCTAGCAAAAGAACCTGGCTGCCTTATGCTTAGGTTGTCAAATTCTGAGTGAACTCCAAAGTAATGAGCTACTTAGTTTGATAGAGGAAATTACAAGATATTTTACCATCCAGTTTGTGTCATGATTACTGTTCTCTGTACAGTGAGAGAGAGCAGAAAGACATGGAAAGTTTGTGGTTTATCAGTGAAAGGATCACGAACAAGTTTAAAGTTACAGACAAAGCATCTGTAAAAAAAGAATATATACTTGGTAAAGAGCTCAGTAGCCTTAATAAAAAGTCACACATGCTACACTCGAGCAGAAATATACCCTACAGGCAAGATCGTTCCTATCCAGAGATCTAGGGTTTAAAAATACAAATTCCTTAAACTAAAAAGAAATGCTTACTGCAAACCAAGGAGGCTGGGCTATATCTCAGGTGGTCATTTTGTGCCATCCATGTGGTCCTAGTTCTGCAGCTATGTGTAAGCTTTTCAAAATAATGGAGACAAGCCCTAAAATTCCCCAATCTGCATTGGATTCTTGACATGGAGGCCATGTGTGTTTATGCATAAAACTCTGGAGGTTTAATCTATGTTGTAGCCAAGACCCCAAGAAATTTAAGAAACTAGAATTTAATTGAGAACATAATATTTGAGATCAGCACTTTCAAGAAGACATGTTTTCAGAGGTATTACATCTACTTTCTACCCTTACTAGGCTGGGCCAAGAATAGAGCAAGTCACGGGAATAAGTGTTAGGACAAACAAACTGGGATGAATTATCTGGGTTAATCCTCTTTGATCCTGACTCATTTTCAGGAAGCATTCTCCTTCTTAAATGTCAAGTAATTACACATATGTATCTAACTGCACTTTCAGTGTCTGTCATGGGCAGTAAAAACTTACCTTGATAGATTATCTTAATTTTAGGCACGGCAGCTCTGCTGTGGTTTTGTGTTCTGTTGAAATGAGACTTCATGAAGTTTCTGCTGCCCTTGTTGCCCTAATTTCCTTGAAACTAAGGTGTGCCATTTGAGTGAAATTGTTTCTTCTATAGTTTTAATCCAAGAACATTTTTAGCATTGTCTTTGAACCAGTCTTGCACCTTTGTCATATTAACTGAGGCATTGACTTTGTAAGCTAGACTACGTGTGTGTTTGCCTTGTGCCTTGCCTTACTTTACTAATTGTTTACGTCAGTTTCAACTCTAGGGGTCATGGTCTTCCCAAGCCTCTTTAATAGCTATGCAGCATGAACAAAGTGGATCTTTGTCCTAAATTCATAAATTTTCACATAAAAGTTCTTTTAGGATATTTCATGGATTATAGGCAAATACTGTTTCTTTCCTTTGGTTTGGTCTATGTCTTTATCTGTCTGTCTTGAATGAACTATTAAAATGCTGTACTCTGTGCTTCAGATCTGGTGCTATTTGGTTTTTATTTCTGCTCCTGTACCCATGAAAACTTTAAAATGTTGAATTATTAAAGCATGCATTTTTTGGGGTTTTTGAGACAACGTCTCACAGTGTAATCATGCTGTCCTAAAACTTGCTACACAGACCAGCCTGACCTCAAGCTTGGAGAGATCTGCCTGTCACTGCCTCCGGAGTGCTACTATTAGAAGTGTGTCCTATGGCCGGGCGGTGGTGGCGCACGCCTTTAATCCCAGCACTTGGGAGGCAGAGGCAGGCGGATCACTGTGAGTTCGAGGCCAGCCTGGTCTACAAAGTGAGTCCAGGACAGCCAAGGATACACAGAGAAACCCTGTCTCGAAAAACCAAAAAAAAAAAAAAAAGAAGTGTGTCCTACCACATGCAGCCCTAAAACATAGTTTATATATGAACAGTGTAATGGTTAGTTTTAGGAGTCAGCTTGACACAATCTGACTCACCTGGAAAAGTGTCTCAATAAGGGATTGTCTAGATCACATTGTTCTGCGAGCATAATTATCTTGATTATTGGCAAGAGCCACCATTTTGGGTCATACCATCTCTTAGACAGGGATCCTGAAAAGGATAAAAATAGGAAAGCAATTGAGTGTGTCATTTGAGTGAATGACACACAATCATGAATGCATTCATTCTCTCTCTGCTCTTGACTGCAGGTGTGGCTAGCTACTTCCAGGAATGTGAGCTAAAATAAGCCCTTCCTCCCCTAAACTGCTTTTGTCAGAGTATTGTTATAACAGCAACAGGTAATGAAACTAAGACACATAACCCTGAGGTGAAAAATAGTGACTATTCCCATAGTTCCTTTTTTATACCTTTTAAATGAGCTGCTGACATCTTACCTTTGTTGACTTTCAGTGTTCTGAAACAACTTATAGATTATTAATTGCATATCAGTAAGGTTTTTAATTTTTCTAAATTATGTGTGTGTGCGTGCACATCAGTGTATGTATATGTGCATGCACATGTATGACTATAGGCGCATACATGCTCTGATGTGCACTTGGAGGTCAGATAACAATTTTGAGAATCCACTTTCTCCTACCACATTGGGATATGGTGCTTGAACTTTCAAATTGTCCAGCCTGCACAACAAGCACTTAGACATCTCACTGGTGGGCCCTGTGTGTGTGTGTGTGTGTGTGTGTGTGTGTGTGTGTGTGTGTGTGT
>CAJQZJ010032158.1:3477256-3496172 GCA_907164525.1 Lophiomys imhausi
AGAGAGAGAGAGAGAGAGAGAGAGAGAGAGAGAGAGAGAGAGAGAGATAATAACAAAGAAACAGGCCATGCGTTTGAGAGGTAGTATGGGGGGAGTGGAAGAGGGGGGCTTGAAAGGAGGAAAGGGGGAATGATGCTATTACATTTTAATTTAAATGTTATTCTCATTTACTTTTATTTTATGTGTGTCATTATTCATCTGAATGAATATCTGTGCACCATTTGTTCAGTCACCCAGAAGCCAGAACAGCATGTGCTATGTCCTGGGACTGGAGTTACATACTTGTGGCTGCCATGTGTGTACTGGGAAATGAACCTGGCTCTGGCTGCTAAATCATCTCTCCAGCCTCTTGTATTTTAATTTAAAAATAAAAGAAAGAAAAAACTGTGTTCTTTCGTATACCAGTACTAAATATGCTGAGAAAGAAATCAAGGAGTCAGTCCCATTCACAGTAGGCTATTTAAAGTGAAAGGTCTCTACAGTGAAAACTGTAAACACTGGAGAAAGAAATTGGAGAAGACACTAAAAGGTGAAATGGCTTCTTATTCTCATGGATTCAAGCAATTATTATCATAAAAATTTTCCTACCGTGCCTGGAAATACAACACAGTGGTAAAGAGCACTTCTGCTCTTTTTTTTTTAAAGAATCTTTTTTAAAAAATATGTATTTTATGTATGCATACATACATACACACACACACAATGTTCTGCATTGAAGCATGTATGACCTGCAGGCCAGAAGAGGGCACCAGATCTCATTATAGATGGTCATGAGGTACCATGTGGGTGCTGGGAATTGAACTCAGGACCTCTGTAAAGCAGCCAGTGCTCTTAACCTCTGAGCCATCTATCCAGCCCGTACTTTCTGCTCTTTGATTGAGATTACCTAAAGTCAGATCCCAATGCCTTTATCAGACAGCTGACAGCCGTCTGTAACTCCAGTTTCAGGGGACCTGACACCCTCATCTGCCATCCGAAGACACCAACACACATATAGCATCCATTCACACAGATACATGCACACATACCTAAAAAACAATAAAAGACAAAAATCTTTTGTAATTATAGATGTTTGTAATTGATTTGAAACTTAATGACCTGATTTTTGATCCCCAGACCCACATTGTTTTTAAGAGAAAATGGAATTTTAAGAGGAAATGGAATGTAAACCTTTTCTTGGATCATTATACTTCTTTGAACATAAAATTTGTGCTATTAACAAACTATCAGAGCTGGGCAGTGGTGGTGCACATATTTAATCACAACACTCGGGACTTAAAGACAGGCAAATCTCAATGAGTTTGAGGCAAGCCTGGTCTATAAAGTTCCAGGGCTCTGTTATACAGAGAAACCCTGTCTAAAAAAAAAACAAAAACAAACCCAAAAAGCAAAAAAAAACCCAGTAATCTATCAATATATGGCAACTACAGTTAACTGCACTGCAATATACCTAGTTGTATATAGTGGTTTAATTACAATTTCAGCTATGAATATCAAGTGTGCTTTATCTTTCTTTCTAGATTTAAAATACATTTAAAAATTTTAAAAAAGATTTAAATATAATTATATTTCCCCCTTTCCTTTCTCCATTTCCTCCTTTGTACCATCCTGCTTTCTTTCAAATTTATGACTTCTCTTTTATTATTATGTAGTGCATATGTGTTTCATAATATATAAATGCAACCTGGTCAGTCTGTATAATGTTACTTGTATGTATATGATTTTCGGGCTATAATGTAAGGGATTTGTGGTATTATTGGCTTGTTACACTGTAAGTGACTTCAAATCTCACATTTAGTGACCAACAAGTACAGTTATTTGAATATGAGAGAAGAATAATGCTCTCTAAAATGTATCGAAGCCACCATTTGCAGAATATCACATATCTCCTGTCTATAAATTTTTCAGAACCATGGATTATTTAAACCAGTAGTTCTCAACCTGTGGGTCATGACCCACAAAGGGGTCCAACAACCCTTTCACAGGAGTCACCTAAAGACCATAAGAAAACTCAGATATTAGCCGGGCGTTGATGGCGCACGCCTTTAATCCCAGCACTTGGGAGGCAGAGGTAGGCGGATCTCTGTGAGTTCGAGGCCAGCCTGGTCTACAAAGTGAGTCTAGGACAGCCAGAGCTGTTATACAGAAAAACCCTGTCTCGAAAAACCAAAAAAAAGAAAACTCAGATATTTACATTATGATTCATAACAGTAGTAAAATTATAGTTGTGAAATAGAAAAAAAATAATTTTATGGTTGGGCCACAACATGAGGAACTGTATTAAAGGGGGTCGGCATTAGGAAGGTTGAGAACCACTGCTTTAAATTAAAGTATTAAGTATAAGATGGCTGTCAAAACTGTTACATTTTCCAATAAACTAGAAGTAGAATATTGTTTCATTTATTTATATCTGTAATTATTTTACCATCTAAAAGTAACTTTAATCATTTGCTTAAGAATGAAGTCACTGCATCATAGTATGTTTTCAAGGGAAAAACATGCCAGGAAACATAGAAAAATATGCTCAACCTTACTATCCATCATTTAACTGCAACAATATTGAGATTCCATATTTCTATGACAATTGCTGTCATTAGAAAAGTGACTAAGGGGCTGGAGAGATGGTTCCATCTTCACATTAGGAGCATTTGCTAATCTTACAGAGGACCCAGGCCTTACTCACACCACCACATGGCAGCTTACCAGGTCCATAACTCCAGTTCCGCATGATCTGACACCCTCCCTGGGCCTCCAAGGGCACACATATACATAAAGGCAAAATACTCATATACATGAAATTAAAATAAGTAAAATAAAAAAAAAAGACTAAAAACAGATGCCCAGTGAAACGCCATTGGAGAAAGCTGATTTTCCTTTTGCCAGTAGGTGTCAATTACAGAGAGCTTCTTGGTTGGGGTGGGAGCCCATGTCTGCTTCCTGATCTCAGTGCTAGAACTCCACTGGCTTGAACCTGTGGAGGCACTGTGCGTGCTGCCAGTTATGAGTTTGTATGTATACCAGTTCTGTTGTGTCTGGTTCTTTCTGCCTTCTCTTCTGCCTAGGTTCCTGAGCTTGGATGGGAGGCTTTGAAGACATGAGTGCTCCAAAGCCTCTCCCTCTCTGCACATTGTCCACTTGTGGGTCTCTGTGTTAATTACCATTTACAGAAAGAAGCTCCTCTGATGATGACTGAGCAAGACCCTGACCTGTGGGTTTAGCAGGATGTCATTAGGGATCATTTTAATACTATGTTCCTTTAGCAGAGCAATATTTGGTTTTCCCAGCCTTATATTTCTCTTCCACCCCCTTCCCTATTTAACCCTGTCACTCTTGTCTCCTTCCTGTCTCTCTCTCTAACAATATATTGTATTAATCCTTCCTTGTGAGATCCTCTCTTCCTTCATAGTTCCTTACTAGGTACCTAATCTCTGTATCTGTATACTTTGTAGCATACATGTTGAAGCCTTAAAAGCTAACCTTCACATATAAGACTCTAGATTACTTCATTCAGGATAATTTTTTTTCTAGTTCCATCTATTTATCTGCAAATTTCATTTTTTTTTTTACAGCAGAAGAACATCGCATTGTGTGAATGTGCCACATTTCATTATCAATTCCTCAGCTGATGGACATCTAGTCTGTTTCCGGTTTCCTGCAGTTATTAGTAGAACAGTAGTGAATTTGAATGAGCAAGTGTCTCTGGAATAAGATGTAGAGTCTTTTGGGTATATGCCCAAGAGTGGAATATCTGGATTTTCAGGTAGATGTAGTTTTACCCTGCTGAGGAACAGCCAAATTGATTTCCATAGTGACTATCAGTTTGTACTCCTACCAGCAATGAGTAAGTGTTCCTATTTCCCCACAATCTTGCCACCATCAACTGTCATTTGTTTTTATTTGTCTTGGCCATTTTGACTGGAGTAATATCAAACCTCAAAGTAGTTTTAATTTCTGTTTCCTTGATGGCTGAGGATGTTGAACATTTCTTGGAAGTATTTCTCAGCCATTTGTAGTTCATCTTTTGAAAACAGTCTGTTTTAATTCAATACTCCAACTTTAAATTCACTTAGTTCTTGCTGTTCAGTTTCTTTATTTAGATATTAACCTTCTACCAAAAATATCTTGATAAAGATATTTTTCCATTCTGTAGGCTGCTGCTTTGTCCAAATGATGGTGTCCTTTGCCATACAAAAGCTTTTCAGATTCTTGAGGTTCCCATTTGTTAACTATTATTCTTAGTGCCTGTGTTAAGTGTCCTATTCAGGAGGTTTTCTTCTGTCACAATGAATTCAAGTCTGTTTGCCCACTTTCCCTTCAATTGCATTCAGTGTGTCTGTCTGTTCTTGTGTTGCGGTCCTTGATACATTTGGAGTCGGTTTTGTACACTATGATAAATATGGATCTATTTTCATTCTTCTGTATGCATCCATCCAGTTTGCACCAGCACCATTTGTTGAAGATGCTGTCTTTTTATCAGTGTGTATTTTTTGGCTTCTTTGCCAAAAACCAAGTGGACTCATGTCTGAGTCTTCAATTTGATTCCATTGATCACAGTGTCCCAAAACACAAAAAAAGTTGTGTTTTCATTTTTATTCAGTTCTTTAAAAGTTTTAAATTTCCTTCTTGATTTCTGTCTTTACTGATTTTTTTTTATTCAATAGTGATTTGTTTAGTTTACATTGGTTTTTGTACTTTTTGTTTTCTTTCTTTTTATTGTTTTTTTATTTTCATGAATTTCAATCATGTGCCCTGTTCCCTCTCCTCTCTCACCTCCTCTCAGATTCACCCTCTACACTTGTAACCTCCCCATACATAAAAAAAAATCTTATTGTGGAGGCCATAGTATATCTCAGTGTGTCCCACAATATTTCCTTTTGTCCACACATTTTTGCTTGCAAATGCTCATTATAATGACTCCTTGGTCTGGTATGAGGCCTCTGACTTCTGCTACTTTGTCAGTGCTGGAATGTAGAAACAAATATGGCTAATTAAATTGTTTACTAGTATTTATATTATCATTAATTGATTGGCAGTGTTAATCCTTAACTTGCCATTATAAATGAATACCCACAGACACCATGTGGATCTTAACAAGCCTAGGCCTGGGTTGTGCAAATGTAGCCCATCTAAGCTAGCTCATAATTCTGTTACCCAAATATAACCCCATATATACATACGTCCCTTTGGACTATTATTCTCCACACTAAGCCGATGTTCCAGGCCACATGGAAGGATCTTCTTTAGATCTACCCCATGGCATATCCTCCTTGTTTACTGGTTTCTCTCCGGCAACCTTCCTCTTCCCAAGATGCTCTGTATCTCTCTCTAAAAAGCCTGTGAACCTTAGTCCTGCCTACCTCTGTCTTTGCCCAGTCTCCAGGCCTCAGCATTTAACCAATCAGAGTCAATTAAGTAACAGACAGCAAACAGGACCAATTAACGTTTAGAATACTTAACACCACCCCATCACTGGAACCTCACTGGAACTCCTTTCAGATAGGCTGTTATTGTCCTGTGTCATGGAGATCCTGTAGTTTTAGGTTTGTGGAACTGGTCACTTCATGCACTCCAGCAGTTCATCCATGGAGTGGGCCAACTCAAAGCCCTGGTTCTGGGTGTGCAACCCCAATTTACAGGGCCTACTCTCATGAGTGCTGTAGCAGGTAAGTGGTTGGATTAGCTCTCCAGCTTTCATGACCCCATCAGGGCCGATTCTCCCGCCTGCTACCTGTGGCAAGGGCAAGAGAATAAAGGGGATCTCTCCTTTGCCAAGACCACAAATCAGACAGAAGGCAGGGCTGACTATCCCACACTCACTCCCTCAGGACTGGCTCAGCCACAACCCCCATATCTGGACCAGCTGTAGTGTGCTGCTCAGGCAAGGTGCAGGGCCTGCTCTCCCAAGTGCTGCAGCATGTAAGGGGCAGGGACAGCTCTCCTGTCTACCTCTGGTGGTGAGGGCAAAAGGGAGGAGAGGGGAATCTCTCCCTCAACAACACTTTTGTTGTTGATATCTAGCTTTAATTTATGGTGGTCAAATGCAGGATGGTATTTCAATTTTCTTGTCAAGACTTGCTTTTGTTTCCTAATTTATGGTCAGTTTTGGAGAAAGTGTTATGAACTGCTGAGAAGAAAGAGTATATTTTTGTTTTGGATGAAATGTTCTGTAGATATTTGCTAGGTTCATTTGATTGGTAATATTTAACTCCAGCATTTCTCTGTTTAGTTTTTGTCTGGAGATCTGTCTATTGATGAGAGAAGGATACTGAAGTTCCCCACTATCACTATGTAAGGGTCAATAAGTAACTTTAGCTGTAGTAGTGTTTCTTTTATGGACTTTGGTGCCCTTGTGTTTCATGCATCAATATTTAGATGCTCTGTAACACCTAAGAGTCTATCTTCTTGTAATCTCTTGATGAATTTTACCCCTGAGGCTTTTGTTTGAAATCCTAATTATTTCATTTCCAGTTTTATTTCAGTTTGGGTTCTCTTTAGTGAGTCTGTTTTTACTTTCATGTCTTAAACTGTTCTCATTATTTCATTCAACTGTTTGTGATTTCACAGTCCTCGTTAAAGAATGTATTGATGTCCTCTGTAAGATCTTTGAATATACTCTTGAAGAGTACTGTGATAGTGTTTCTGGGTTGTAGTAGAGGGCTGTTGTCTTGGCTGTTTATGTTTGTGGGTTTGTTTTGGATTCTAGAAATCGGGAGTTTGAAGTGTTTCTTCCTGTCGATATCTGTCTCTGTGGGGCCGGTGTCCCGTCCTTTGGTGTCTGTTGCTCTCTCTGACCCCAGATGGGCTGGCTGCACTTTTCCACTCAGGAGGACGTCACAGCTCTCTTTAAAAAGGGAGCGAATTAACGAAGTGAACTTAGGTAACTTCTCACTTATATGCTTTTATGTTTTGTTATGGCTGTACAGTCAGTGTGCGTTAACACCAGATTCATGAGGCTCACTGGTGTGTCTGTACAGCCACGTACACTGCATTGGTCATACGCCTCCACCTGTGTGCACAAATGGTTCTCTCCACTCTGTTCCTTTTTAAAATACTCTAGTTCCTTTGTCTTTTCGTATCGCTTTTTCTTACCTAGTGTTTTGTTATTATTGTTTGTTTGTGTGTTTACTTTGTGTGTTGTTCGTTGAGGCAGGCCTTGCTGTATAGCCCAGGCAATTCTGGAACTTGAGGCAATTTCTGCTTCAGCCTCCTGAATCCTTGGAGTGCAGTTGTAAACCACCACACCCAGCTTACTTTAATTTGTTGTATTTCACTTATATATATATATGTATATACATATATAATTTGCAAATATATATAATATATATACTTGCAAATATATTTGCAAAAAAAATTAAAATGTTGGGATTTCAATGGAAATTGATATAAATCTGTACCAAGGTTAGGGTTCTTTACTAAGGGACAATTGGGTTTTTCAGTACATATTATGGCATGTCTCTCTAGTTAAAAAGATTTCATCAGTGTTTTGTAGCTTCAGCTGGCAAGTCAAATATGTTAAACAGAATTTTTTCCTCCCACCTTTTCCCTCCCACCCTTCCTCCCTCCCTCCCTCCCTCCCCCTTTCTTTCTTTAAAGGATCTTGCTGTATAATTTGTGCGCCCTAAATCTTGTGGTCCCCTGTATCAGCTTAATGAGTGCTAGAATTTTAGCTATGTGTTACCATAACCAACTTACTACTCTGGTTTTAATTTTCATGACCATGTGTTTACTGAAAATGTATATATATGTACTTGATTTTTATTTCTTCCATTTTAAAACCTTACTGAATTCACTTGATTTAGGGGTTATCTTCAGATTCTTTGGGAATTATTTATATTTGTGCTAGTGTGTGTTTGTTTTGCTATCTTTGGCCATGATGTTGAATAGCAAAAATGGAGGCATGAAAATCACAATTTGAAGATGATTTTCAGCCATAGAGAGAGTTTGAAGCCAACTTACACAACATGAAACCTATATCAAAGCATGTATGTGGGAAAAGTCATATTTGACTGCTTCTTTTCTGGTATGTGTGCTTACTCTTTCCTAACTGTGCCTTCTTTTATGGATTAGGATTTTTGGCACTATATTTAATAAAAAGATAGAAAGAGAAAAATTCTTGATTTCCTTCTTAGCATTTACTTTAGTTGTCATATATTAAGTTTAAAGAGTTTCCTTTTGTAGTTCAATGAGTTTTTAATACCAGTAGGGATAAAGAGTTATTAACATAAGATTTTCTGGCTTGCTAAGTTTCTTTGGATCTTGGGACTAGTGATAGCGTGATTTGTCAACTTCACACAACCTAGAGTCATCTGGGAAGAGTCTCAATGAAGAATTGTCTACATCAGGTTGGCCTATGGTTGTGTCTTTGGGGAACTGTTATAGTTAATGGATGTGCAAAATTCCAGGCCACTGTGAATAGCACTGTTTCCTAGACAGGGGTCCTAAACTGTGTAAGAGCCCAGAAATTAGGACCTGGAGAGATGGCTCAGTGGTTAAGAGTATTTGTTGCTCTTACTACTGTATCATTTCTTAGGTCTTGTGTGTGTGTGTGTGTGTGTGTGTGTGTGTGTGTGTGTGTGTGTCTGTCTGTCTCTCTGTGTGTGTCTGTCTCTCTCTGTGTGTCTGTCTGTCTCTCTCTGTGTGTGTCTGTCTGTCTCTCTTCTGTATGTCTGTCTCTGTGTGTGTGTCTGTCTCTCTCTGTGTCTGTCTGTCTGTCTGTCTCTCTGTCTCTCTCTCTCTCTGTGTGTGTGTCTCCCTTTCTCTCCCTCCATCTCTCCTTTTCTCCTTCCTTCCCTCCCTACTTAGTTGGTATTCTGCCTTCTCTCCACTGATCAGTGTAGTTTAATGAGAGGAATGAGGTTACATATGTGTCAAATTCTTCTTTCCAGAGCCTGAGTTTTTAAGTTTTTCTTACTAACTGAACATTTTGGTTTAAAGAATGTGCATTGAAACGTTCTATCACATTATAGCACGGAGAAGAACTTCAGATTTTTGTATGGTATATTTTCAGCTTCTTTGTTTCAGCACTAATAATGTTGATTATGACCAGTTGATATCAAGGGTTCAAGTTCTCTCATCCTTTAATATTAAATTCTTTGTACAATTAGATCTGCTTAAATACATAAGGCTTCATTTGTAAATAATATCTAATTCATTGCTTGAGTACTTCTTTGATATTCATAGTCTTTGCTCATTCCTTGTATGTGTATTTCTTCCTGAGATGGGGACATGGCTTCTCCCTGAGAAGCCCCAAGCCTAGGAACTTAAATGACCTTCCATTACTAACAGGGCTTTCACTGGGAAAGTAAAGTTCTATCACTGAGTCATACTTACTTGTTACGGGCTCTGGATTCTTCTGGTTGGCATGATCCTAGCTGTCTATTGTTATGTATGGTACTTTTCTTCCAAGACTGATGTGGTCTTATTTGTTCATTATCCTGGGCAACTGTCATGCCACGCCCTGGCCTGGTGTTAACCATTCATTGTTAGAAATGTTATAATTTAGTGCACTGTCTTGACTTTAATTACAGCATTCCTTGTTTAACAAAAATATAAGTAGAACCCAAGTTGCAAATAAACTGATAAAGTTCTTTGTCTTTTTCAGGCAAAAACTTCTTATCCCAAATGGATGTTGCTCTATTATTCTGAATACTTATTTTTGTCAGAAAGCTATTGCAAAAGAAACAGTGTGTGAAAAATTGTACAGTCAGGACACTTCTCTTTCAAGAAGAAATATAACTTTGGCCCAGATGTTTAAAATTAAGGGCATAAACAATTCATCCAGCAATCAGGTAAATTCTCACTGGCTTATAATTTTTATACTTGTAATAATATTTGTGTCTGTATTTAAAAGACCTGTGGATTAGTGAGGATGTTCATCTTCTGTCCCTAACTATACGTGTTAGAGCGTGTTGTTCATCTTCTGTCCCTAACTGTACGTGTTAGAGCGTGTTGTTCTCATCATTATGCCAAAGATATGAAAGGGCAAGTAGCATTTCATCATAGTCTCGTTGCAGCTCTCCATCCTTCTGCTGTGCTGTAAATTCATCATAGTCTCGTTCCAACTCTCCATCCTTCTGCTGTGCTGTAAATCTTTAGTCAGCTCATTGCAACAGGAGAGCACTTTCAGCTCCATGGGGTCACAGTTAACACAGAATAAAATATAAATTATAATCTTTTCTGTATTTGCATTTTAAAATTAAGAATTTTAGGTCTTTATTTGTTAAATTTTCTGTTTTCCTAAGGAAACAGAAGCATTGCATCTGTATATCCTGAGCTGGATCTTTATAATTATATTTGAGGTTATATGATAGAGATTGATTTTGTGGAATTTGGGTGGGCACTCTTAGCCATTCCAAAATGAATTTGGAATTTCACTGTAACTTACTGGTAGTGGGCAAGTTATGTATCTCAGCTCTAGAAATCTGTTTTCATACACTGACCTCAAATTCTCTAGTTTACTAGAATTACCACAGAACAGAACATTGAGATGGAAAGATAGAGGGAAGGAAATAAGAAAGTAGGTAAACCTTCACCCTACTTTGAACCATATAATAAATATCTTCCTTTGACTATCAAAGGAAATATGTCGGAGGGATAATTTGAGGAGGACACCAAAGCTGCCCTATTACCTCCACACACCTCCCATGTAGTATGTGCTAGCACACACATGAGGGTGAGGGTATCAAATTAAAAAATAAAAAAAATAAATTTGTAAAAGTACCCTCTTAAATAGTTCATGCTATGTGAAACTGTTGATACATATTTTGTTAGATAACCATAACCATGTACCATAGTGCTGATGAACACAGATTTTGAGGGGGCTGGAGAGAGGGTTCAGCATTAAGACTGTTCTGGGTGCTATTCCAGAGGACCGAAATTCAGTTCCCAGTACCTGTGTAGGTGGCTGATAACGGACTGTAATTCAAGCTGCAAGGGATCTGATGCCCTCTTCTGTCCTCCAAAGGTGGCTGCACACATGTATGCACACAGGTACCATGACCCTAAAGAAAAATAATATAGCATTGTGAAAGCATGTACATTGTTTTACATCATGCCTCAGCAGCTCTAGGCTAGATCATGTTATGCAATTTCTATCTATGTGCCTCAATTTTATCTCTGAGAATAATTAGGGTCATTGTGAGGATAAGTATTAGTATGTAAAAAAACAGAGTCTTAAAGATAGTATCATTGGCTTATGATCATTGATATTATTGTATAGTTGTTGGGAGAATACATGAGTATGTGAAGTATATAAATTAGCAGATTACACCTTCAGGCATCTAACAAAACGACTCATTTTAATTAAACTGTATTCATTCTTTCTGGGAAGCTATCCCCATGAGGTAGTAGAAGAAACTCTGCTGGGTCGCCCTTACCCACTTCCACTCAGCAGTTGATGCCAGTGCCAGGTGCCTGTCTGTCTCTTTAGTGCACTGTTGGTGCTCTGGAAGTTACCTAATGATGTCACTAGTTTTTGGACAGCATGACACTGTAAGCCAAACTAAAACTGCTCCTTTTGCCTGTCTTTGACAGATTGGATGTGATGGCCTGGCCACCACTGAAACAGGCTGGACCCCCGGGCATGACAAGGCAGAGCAACATTTTGCAGTTGGTGCTCCCCTGAGGGATTCTCTTCTGGACATTGTGGAAAGCCAAAGAGCTGGCCCATGGTCTGGAATTGGGGTACAAGTAGTAGTGCAGAGGGTTTACTCCCTTCTCAGCAGAGATGGTGCCAGGAGCCAACAAGGGCACACAGTGGGATGTGCAGATCCACCTGGAACCTGGTGAGTAGCAAACATAGGCATGGGAAAGGGGAGGGACAACAGACAGAATTCCCAAGAAAGGAAGCTTGGCTCAGAAGAATTTCTAGGTAGTGTTCACTGAATACAGAGGTTGTTTTGTATATCTTTTTCTTATATCAGAATTTGGAACATGTGTGTATTATATCACATGTGTATCCAGCTGCGTGGGATTTAGTTAATCCCTGATGTAGTCAAATTGACAACCAATAATAACCATCAGAATGTAGTATATATAACAAAGGATTTTGTCTCATTTATATGAGAAGTCTTACTAAAATTGTTCATGGGCCGGTGAATAGATTAAAAACCATGCTGTATCTACCAGGCTACCATCAGGACCTGCCCTACCTGAAATTGCTGCATTGACTTTTGCTTTCACTGGCTCATGTTATACAAAGTAATAGAAATTTGAGAAATGTTTGTAGGGTAGTGGAAAAGCAATGACATGTGGTAACTATACCTAAAATAACAATTACAGTGTCAATTCTTAAAAGAAAATTGAGTGGTTACAGTCTGTGTTATTTGAAATAGTGTATTTTAGTGAGGCTAATAGAATGTCCTGTGGCGATATCAGTTTTGTGTGCCTTCACTATCCATCTCACTAATTATTGTGTACTAGAAATGTGGCTAGTGTCACTAAGAAATTAGAATTTTAGTTTTTATTACATTATTCATTTACGTGTGTGAGTGTGTGTCTCTGTGTGTGCATAAGCATGCTATTGCATGTGTATGGAAGTCAGAGGACAATTTGTGGGAGTCAGTTCTCTCTCACCATCATGTTGGTCTTGGGGACAACTTTGTCTACTAAGCCATCTCACCAGCCCAATAACTATCTTAAGTACTTTTGGTGGCTGAGCGCTGCTGTTGGAGGCTCTATAAGCAAAAGCCTAGCCATGATCAGAGAAGACAGGGAAGGGATATCTTCAGATTTAGGCGCTTCCTGGTTTATTTCTTTGGTTTTTTTAATGTGCTATAGAAACCTCATTGATCTGAGGAATTTATGTTAGAGCATTGGTTGTAATTTTTGAATGTTATTTTTCTGGTGCTTTTGAATAGCTCTCAAAGCAACGGAATATAAATTGATAGTATATATGCTACTCATCAACCAATGTGAGCCGAACAATCCTCCTATTCCAGTGGTGCATTCTAATTGCAGTGAGAATAGGAAGAGCTTCTGTGTTGATTGAGATTGATTTTCAAGTGAATGTATTCTAAGTTTAGAAATACAACTGAGGCCTAGAGCAAAAGAGTAATTCATTGGATCTATAGGTTCTTTGTACTTCACTCTGGAAATTTTAAATAAAAATTTCAAAGACAGTTCTAGATTGGATATGGATTTTGTTTTGTGTTTTAGTTTTACTTCAAATAAGAGCATACAAATAAAGTAACTAGGAACATGCTGCCAAAGCTCCCTCTGCCAGTATTGAGCACAACACTCCTGGCACACAACGACAGTGAGCTCCAATGAGAGTAGCTGTTCCTTAGCATAATCAGGGCGCATCCTGAGAGCCAGCCTTTGTGTTCTTCACTGGTGCCTGCTGTAGTTGTCCCATGAAGAGGAGAAAATTCAAAACAAAACTCTTTTAAGTTGGTGCTTATGTTTGGCATTATCTATTCTGTAGATTTTTGCTATGACATGAGAAATAAGAATATATTCATGGAGATTTGGAGGAAGACCAGATTTAAACCTCAAAACTCAGAAAAATAGCATTCATTTACCCAGTTGTGCTGAATATGTTGTCAGTGTACATTTTTGGTAGTACATATATGGTTGTAGACACTAAATAACATTATTTCCTTTGCATCAATGATGTTCTTACATGCTAATGCCTACACACAGGGCTAAATGAAAAATGTGATGTAATAAAGTCCCCAAGTGGCAGGGTGGAACAACCTGTATTTTGATCAGTGTTGTCGTAGGACAAGAGGAGAATGGCCTCACTTTGATATTTGATTGGACTGTGTAGGAAAGTAAACTTTTGAGTATTTTGCCTTGGATTTGAGAATAGGGCCACTGGTGCATTGGGAACCTAAAGTTCTAATCATTAATATTTTCTAGATTTGTTTGTTGTGATCAAAAAACAGTATGGTTTATAAATCTTACTAATATAGAAAGGGAACTGTACTTTACTAATTACTAGGATACTAATTCTTGTGCATATGTTATATATTGGTGTGTATTTCTACATACACATAATTATATATTAATATACTTGCCTTAGAGGTACATTTAACCATATGATTTATTATAGTAGTAGTAATAGTAGTAGTAGTTGTGTGTGTGTGTGTGTGTGTGAGAGAGAGAGAGAGAGAGAGAGAGAAAGGACAGGATCCCATGTAGCCCACACTGTCCTTGAACTCACTGTGTAGCCAAGGATGACCTTAAATTCCACATTTTTCTGTCTTCACCTCTCAAGTTCTGGGATTACAGGCAATTACCAAGACAGAGGCTTCCACAATATGGTTTCTAATGTAGAGTTTGTGAGTTTGTGACACACACAGGAGCCAGTGAAAGTAAAAGTAAATGTAACTAGATGGTTCCATGACTGGTTAAGAGCACCTGTTGCTCTTACAAAGGACCAGTGTTCCATTCCCAGTACCCACATGTTGGCTAACAAGTCTGTAATTCAGTTCCAGAAGATAAGATGCCCTCTTCTGGCACTAAAGCACATGGTTCACCGACACCATGAAAAGAAAACACCCATACGTATAAAATAAAAATAAAATATAATCTAAAAATCCTTCCACATAAATTTTTATATGGTAGCTTTATTCACAGCAGTCAAACTAGAAACCATCTATCAGCCCCCTATGTGATAGTTTTCCTATAGACCATTTTATTTCTCATAGATATATCCCAAGATAGACCTGCTGAGCCATATGGTATTATTGTATTTACAGTAAAGAAATGCTGCATTCTTTTTCATTTTAACTACACAATTTTAAATTTTTATCAGCAGTGCAAAACAGTTTGAATTTTTCACCTACTTTGGGTGGTACACTTCTGTAATCCAAGCACTAGTTACATGAAGACAAGGGAATCTGAAGACAACCTCAACTATATAGAGAATTTATCTCCAAAGGAAAGGGGGGCTCTGGAGAGATGGCTCAGCAGTTAAGAGCAGTGGGTGCTCTTCCAGAGGTCTGGGGTTTAGTTCTCAGTACCCCACATGGCAGTTCACATCTATCTGTAACTCCAGTTCCAGGGCTTTGAACACTCTCACACAGACATCCAATTGAAAAGGATAAAAAATTAAAAATAAATTTACATATTTCTACATATCACTAAAACATTCTACTCCTTCTACCTTTCCTTCTCTTATCTTTTTTCTTTTCTTTCTTTTTTAAAACAAAAACTTCCCTAAAAGGTATAAAATGTCTATCTTAAAGGGAAGTCACACAGGCCAGGAACTCAGTTCCTACTGAAGCAGAGACCATGGTGGAATTCTATTTACTGACTTGTCCTGGCTTGCTCAGCCTGCATTCTTATACAACGCAAACCTACCTTCCAGGATGACACCACCCACACAGTTGACTTGGTATGTCCACATCAATCCTTAATCAAGAAAATGCTCTACAAGCTTTCCTATAGGCCATTCTGATGGAGACACTTTTCCTTCCTTCCTTCCTTCCTTCCTTCCTTCCTTCCTTCCTTCCTCCCTCCCTCCCTCCCTCCCTCCCTCCCTCCCTCCCTCCTTCCTTCTTTCTTCTTTTTTTAGGTTTTTCGAGACAGGGTTTCTCTGTGTATCCTTGAATGTCCTGGACTTTGTTGACCAGGCTAGTCTTGAACTCACAGAAATCCACCTGCCTCTGCCTCTCGAGTGCTGGTTATTGCAATAACCAACTTTATTCAGACCATCAGACAATTTATACTCTGAGGGTTAAGAAGAATCACCTGAGTAAAGTATATAGTAACAAGGAGAAGCCACACATGGAAAACATTGTTTCCATAGAGGCAGGTAAACAAATAACAATGGCCAGTTGTAATGAATAAACTGAAGCGAACTCACTGGTATTCAGTATACCTGGGAGGAACATGAAAACACATTTCAAGAACAATTCTGTGTTTTTGAAGAAACTGGGGTCATAAGAGTCTTGTCTTATTCATTCATTCATTCATTCATTCATTCATTTATTTATTTAGAGTGTTCTCAAAAGCACTCAGAATTCCCTTTGCACAACACAACTCTTGGACTCTGTCCCAACAGCCTTTCACTGCCTCTACCTCTTACAGGCTGTAGTTTCTTTGTCAGTGATCCTTGAGCCTTAGGAGAAAAGGGTATGTTATAGATCTCCTTTTTAAGGCTGAGTGCTCTGAAGTCTCATTTTCTACTTTAGCCAGCTGTGGGTCACCGTGTTAATCTCCATCTTCTGTAAAAAAGAAGCTTCTCTGTTGAAGGTTGACTGAAACACTATGTATGGGTATAATGATAAGTCATTAAGAGTTCAATTATTGTAGATTGTCCCCAAAGATCTATGCACCTCTAGCCAAAGGTTCTTGGTGCCACTTTAGGTGCCAGATATGGGATTCAATTTGTGAGCCAGGCTTAAATCTAATCAGAAAATATTTATTTACTCCCATGACATTTGTACTACTTCTCCATCTGTGGGCATATTTTGCCAGGCTGTTGTTGTAGTTTGCAGGGTTCATAGCTGGACAATATTGATTACTGTTCTTTTCTGGTCTTATGCCCAGCACCTTCCAAAATTATGAAAACTAGCCAGTACAAATGAAGCTTCCAGGTCAATAATACTAGTTTGATTTCTTCTATGACTCAAGTAAGTGGTGTATTCAGGAGCAGCATCTTAACCTTGAGTTCTGAGGCATAGTCAAGAACAATGGCAAATACCTGTGATACTCCATTCCTAGCACTCAGGTTTTTGTTAGTGGTGTCTTGTAGGGACATTGTTGTTTATTGATAGGGTGCCTATCTTTAAAGCTAAGAGTTTCTTATAGGCAACAGACAGATGGATTCTGTTACTTAATTCGTTCAGCTAGTCTGTGTCTTTTATTTGGAGAGTTGAGGCTATTAATATTTGGAATGTTTTGAAAGATGTATATTTATTGCAATCATTTTGATACTTTTTGCTGGTTTGTGTTCCTAGTTGTGGTTGTTTTTTATTAAATTATAACTTTATTTGTTTTATTTCTACAGCATCTTGGCTGTGCTATTCCTTTCTTTAGAGTATTGCGTTCAGTATTCTTAGCATTTTTCTGTTAAATATGATTTTTTTAGGCTATTGGGATTATAGAAAGTTCTCTCTTTGATCTTTAGCAGATAGTTTTACTGGGTACAGTAGTCTTAAGTTGGCAATAATCATAGTCTTCTATGAAGAGCTCCACGCTCTTCAGACTTTCAGTATTTTTGTTGAGAAATCAGGTGTTATTTATATGAGCTTTCTCTTTTATGTATTTTTTTGGTTTATCTCCTGAAACTTTTAATTTTTTTTCTTCTGGTGATTGTGATATGTGTAAAGGTTCTTCATTTTTTGGTATTGTCTGGGTTTTTGTGTGCTTCTTTGTAACAGGAAATTTTTATTTAAAACATTTATATTTATTAAGACTTAACAAACACCTTTAATACGCCTATGTCCTATAACCTAAAACCTATAATCTATCTAAGAACACCCTAATACCTGTCTAAGAACACTTAACCCTATTATAATTTTCTTAAAAGGATATTAATATTCTTAGTGTAGGTCTATGCAGGGTGACTTGGTTTTAGCAATGTGAATACTGCAGTCCCAGCAGGCAGTCCCTTTTAATCTTAGTGTCCATTGGGCCTAACTTTGCCAGTTCATATGGCCAGTTTATTTCAACCACTACATTGTGGCCAGGCTTTGAGACCAGTCTATTTTAACCGTTAAACTTGAATTCTGTTTCCTCCATCAGCTGAGACTTGTTTCTGCAGCCTCCTTGCCCCGTGTATGCTTCTTGGCTTAAAGCTTCTTAGAGTGGCTTCAGAACTCTGCCCTCCTTTGCTGCCAGCCTTAATAGGCTGAATTACAGCAAAGGATCTTTCTCGGGCTAATTTGCAGTGAAAGGTCTTTCTCTCTTGGACTCTGCCTTTCAGTTTATGACCATTATGGCCTAATGGTTTGAGTATGCCATACCTTGCTGTGCACTTCTCCAATGTGTCTTCTCAGCTCATGAGAAGAAGAGGAAGAGAGCACTGTTTGGAGCTCTCTGGCTTATATATTGCATTGTCTCATGATCCTTAGTGGTCTCAAGGGACAACATGATTTCTTGCAATGTCCAGCAGTCCTGTGGCTTCTCACAGCAACTGATGTCATCTGCAGCTTGCTCTGTTTCTTAGCTACACCCTTCAACAATGCATTTTGTGTTGGCCTCAACTGGACTTTGTCCATTTCAGCCATCTAAAGGTACACCAGGCTCTGCCTTATGTGCTTCCAGATGCTAAGCTGAACTGCATACTAATTCACTAAAGAGGCCTAACTTCTACCACATTTCTTGTTTATGTATGGGTATATCTTTCATTAATTTGAGGAAGTTTTCATTTATGATTTCATTGAAGATCTAGTTTATGTCATTGACCTGAGATTCTGCTCTCTTTTTTGCTTATATTTCCAATATGTGGTCTTTTGATGGTGTCCGTATTTCTTGTATGTTCCTATCCTGTGGTTTTTTTTTTCCCTTTGCTTATTTTGTCTAGATCCTCTACTATATTTTTGAGTCCTGGTAGTCTTATCTATTGCTTGATTGATCATATTTATAAGGCTTTACCTTGAGTTTTCTAATTGACATATTGGTATTTTTCAATTCTGTCTTCCTTTCAGCTTGTCCCTACAGTGTTTATATCTCTTTATTAAGTTCAGTTTTCAAATCCTTAATTGTCTTCATTATTTCATGCAGGTGTATATTTGTAGTTTCTTTTTTTTTTCTTTTTCTTTTTTTTTTTAGTTTAAGGTATTTATTTTTCCCCCCAACAGCTCTCCCTTTCAGTCCAAAAAATGGTTCTTTTTCTTGTAACTATAAATACAATACAAAACAACAGAAATAAATAGGCCACGATTATAAGAGTTATATGGCTTAGCATACATTCCCAGTGTCCAGTCCATATGTATTTGGCACCTGACTTTAACATTCTACTATC
>CAJQZJ010032158.1:3516172-3544709 GCA_907164525.1 Lophiomys imhausi
TCTCTTAACAACTTGATTACTGAGTAGCTTAGAGAATATCTGTGATATACTGTCTTAGTAGCTAACAATGTGACATGCATGCATGACTAGGAGTTTGTTTTTCTTAACTATCCTAAACAGTTTAAGACGGTTGGTATCAAGAGGCCAGAGCTTCACATTTCATTTTTAAGTATCTCTAGGTAATGATACCATTAGGAAGCGTTACCTTAAATTTTGTATCAATATACAAAGATCTATTCAAATGTGGCTAAATATACTCTTAATTTTGTATCAATATACAAAGATCAATGCCTATGCGGCCCAATACAATCTTAATATTGTGTCCATATACAAGGGTCAATACCATTGTGGCCAACTATAATCTTACTTTTGTATCAATATACAAATATCAATACTGACGTAGACCAATACAATCTTATTTTTGCACAATAAACAATGGCCAATACCACTTTAGCCAAATATACTATTAATTTTGTATCAATATACAAGGGTATAAGGGCATATTCAATAATGTGACCTTTCTTCTTGATCCTTCCTGTGCTGTCTATGTCTCGATTTTTCTCAAGTCCGTGCATTCCTACATAGGAGATAAAGAAGGATACAGAAAAGGGAAAGAAGGAATATCCTGGGTCTAACCTCCAAAACCCATTAAACAGGACCATTTAACAACTTGTAATCTCTTCCCCTAAATAACAGAGTTTTCAGTTGTCCTTCAAATAACCGAAAAAAGGGGGGGACGGAGAAACACCCTCCCCACCCTCTGGGTATGGGACGTCGCTCTCTTAAAATGACTTCCTGCTGATTTGGGTAGTAGTAAACCTGTTTGGGGCCCAAACCAAAATGGAAAAATGGTTAAAAATGTTAATACAATCCTTTTATGTTCAGTCCTTCTGTTCTCAGCTGTTTAGATGTCCTAAGGAGTTTGTAGGCAGAAGCTGGGCTTCCAGGCTTTACTGAGGTTCTGGCTGGGGCATTGTGTAGAGCTGAACGGTCTTAGCGATATTGAGTTGTTGTGCTTGTAGGCTTTTGATGGAGACATCTATTGAGGGAGTCTGTTAGGCTGAATCATCTGGGTCACTCGTCTTCTTTTGGTGTCTGATTCTGATTTCTGCTGAGGTTTCCATTGTCCAGTTGTTCCTGGGTTCCTTGAATGGATGCTTTGATTCTCCTGGAAAGATAAGAACAGAGCCCTGCCCTATTCCTCACTCAGGGACAATCGCCCTCTTTTTTTTGGGGGGGGGTAGGTAATATTTCTCCTGAAGCAAATTTGGTTTTTGACAATATATAAAGTGTTATCTTTCAATCTGGTTTAAAGAAGAAATTATTTTGTTATTTTGGAGCTAAACCAGCTTTAGTGTATATATTTTGAGGTCTCGAAGGACAATTTGTTTGTGTTGTGTGGGCCTTTTGTAAGTAGCTTTTAAACTTAGGTCCTTCCATATCCTATGTGTGTGTCTCTGCATTCTAATTATTGGGATCCGAGACCTGTGGTTCCCATCTGAGGGGATTAAAGATGTGTTCCACCACTCCTGGATCATCGAAGTTTTTCTTTATTTAGAGTTTGTTTTGTATCAGGCTGACCTTGAGCTCTGAGATCTGCCTGTTTCTGTCTCCAGTGTGTTGGGGTTAAGGGTGTACTCTTCTTGAATGATGGGATTAAGGGTGTGTACCCTCACCACCCTTTTCCGTGTAACTCTAGAATTTATAAGTCCACTAACTCTATGGTACTCCTCCCGTCTCTGCTGAAGTTAAAGGCATGGGTTAACACCACATTTCTCCTGTATTTTACCTTAGCTCTACGTTTTTTCGACACTTGGAGGTTCATAAAACCAGGTTGAGCGGCTGTGTCCTTTATTTTATTTACAGTGTTTTAACGTTGTTACCTGCTTTTTTTTTTTTTTTTTTTTTTGGTTTTTTTAGTCAGGGTTTCTCTGAATATCTCTGGCTGTCCTGGACTCGCTTTGTAGACCAGGCTGGCCTCGAACTCACAAAGATCCGCCTGCCTCTGCCTCCCAAGTGCTGGGATTAAAGGCGTGCGCCACCACCGCCCGGCTACCTGCTTTTTTTTTAATTAGTAAATTTATTTGTTTGTTGCTACAGGTTACATCCTTGACATATTGTCCTCTTTTCCTGCTTCCCAGCCCCACCCTCCCATGCTCTACTTCCTGACCCTTCCATCTTGCTCCTCTGGGGTGGAGTGTCCCTGCATACCAGTCTCTCACCACAGATCAGGAGTCATATGAGGGCTGAGGGCCTCTTTATACACCGGGGGCCTACGAGGCAGTACTGCCAGTGAAAGGTGTCTCCTTGCTACGGGGGGGAAACTAAAAAAAAAAAAAACAAACCAACAGACACACAAACCCACAAAAACAAAGAACAACAACAAAAAAAGAGAGGAAGAAGAAAGAGAAAAAAAGAGGGAAAGGAAAAAGAAAAAGAAATGAAAAGAAAAAAGAAATTTATGTCCATGTTCCTTTTGGTGTGTTGGTTGTAGTACAGATATCCTGTACGATATAGCTAAAATCCTGCTATAAGTGAATAGATGCCATGAGCATGCTTCTGAGTCTGGGTTAGCTCACTCAGGATGAGCTTCTCTAGATCCATCCATTTGGTTGCAAATTGCATGATTTCATTGTTTCTTATAGCTGAGTAATATTCCATTGTATAGATGTACCACTATTTTTTAATCCATTCTTCAGTTGAGGGACATCTGGGTTGTTTCCAGTTTCTAGCTATTACAAATAAGGCTGCTATGAACATAGATGAGGAGACTTCCCTATGTCTCCGTGAGGTGTCCTTTGGGTGTATACCCAGAAGTGGTATGGCTGGGTCCTGAGGCAAAGTTATTCCAAGGTTTCTAAGATATCTCCAGACAGACCTCCATAGTGGTTGCAAAGTCTGCACTCCCACCAGCAATGGAGGAGGGTTCCCCTTTCTCCACACCCTAGCCAGCATGTGCTGTCATTTGAGCTCTTTATCTTAGCCATTCTGACAGGTGTGAGATGGAATCTCAGGGTCGTCTTGAGTTGCATTTCTCTGATGATTAAGGATGTTGAGCATTTCTTCAGGTGACTCTCGGCCATTAGGGATTCCTCCTTTGTGAATTCTCTATTTAGCTCCGTCTCCCATTTTTTGATTGGATTATTTGGTTTCTTGGCATTTAGTTTCTTGAGTTCTTTGTAGATTTTAGATAATAGCCCTCTATCAGATGTGGGGTTGGTGAAGATTTTCTCCCAGTCTGTAGGCTGCCGTTTTGTTCGAATGACAGTGTCTTTTGCCTTACAGAAGCTTTTCAGTTTCATGAGGTCCCATTTATTGGTTGTTGATCTCAGGTCCTGAGCTGTTGGTATTCTGTCCAGGAAGTTGTCACCTGTGCCAATGAGTTCGAGGGTTTCTCCTACTTTTTCTTCTATTATCTTTAGTGTGGCCGGCCTTATGTTAAGGTCTTTGATCCACTTGGAATTAAGTTTTGTACAAGGTGATAGGTATGGGTCTAATTTCATTCTTTTACAAGTGGACATCCAGTTGGACCAGCACCATTTGTTGAAGATGCTGTCCTTCTTCCATTGTGCGGTTTTGGCTTCTTTGTCAAAGATTAGTTGGCCATAGGTGTGTGGGTCCATGTTTGGGTCTTCAATTCGATTCCATTGATCCACTGGTCTGTTTCTATACCAGTACCATGCTGTTTTTATTATTATTGCTCTGTAGTACAGCTTGAAATCTGGGATGGTGATACCTCCAGATGCTTTTTTATTGTACAGGTTTGATTTAGCTATTCTGGGCTTTTTGTTGTTCCATATGAAGTTGAGTGTAGCTTTTTCCAAGTCTATAAAGAATTGTGTCGGTATTTTGATAGGAATTGCATTTAATCTATATATTGCTTTTGGTAGAATAGCCACTTTTATTATGTTGATCCTACCTATCCATGAGCATGGGAGATCTTTCCATCTTCTAAATGCCTCTTCCATTTCTTTCTTCAGGGGTTTGAAGTTCTTGTTATATAGGTCCTTTACATGCTTGGTTAGAGTTACCCCCAGGTATTTTATATTGTTTGTGGCTATTGTGAAGGGGGTTGTTTCCCTTATTTCTTTTTCGGTATGCTTGTTTGTTGTATAAAGAAGGGCTTCTGATTTTTTTCAGTTAATTTTGTATCCAGCCACCTTGCTGAAGTTGTTTATCAGCTGTAAGAGTTCTTTGGTGGAGTTTTTGGGGTCACTTATGTATACTAACATATCATCTGCGAATAGGGATAATTTGACTTCTTCATTTCCAATGTTTATCCCTTTGATTTCCTTTAGTTGTCTTATTGCTGTAGCAAGAACTTCAAGTACTATATTGAAGAGTTATGGTGAAAGTGGACATCCTTGTCTTGTCCCTGAGTTTAGAGGAAATGCTTCAAGCTTCTCTCCATTTAATTTGATGTTGGCCACTGGCTTGCTGTATATTGCCTTTATTATTTCTAGGTACGGTCCTTGTATGCCCGTTCTCTCCAGGACTTTTAGCATGAAGGGGTGTTGGATTTTGTCAAGTGCTTTTTCTGCATCTAGCGAGATTATCATGTGTTTTTTTTCTTTCATCTTGTTTATATGGTGAATTACATTGATAGACTTTCGTATATTGAACCATCCGTGCATTCCTGGGATGAAGCCTACTTGATCATGATGTATGATATTTTTGATGTGTTCTTGAATTCGGTTTGCTAGTATTTTATTAAGTATCCTTGCATCTATGTTCATGAGGGAGATTGGTCTGAAGTTCTCTTTCTTTGTTATGTCTTTGTGTGGTTTAGGAATCAGAATGACAGTGGCCTCATAGAATGAGTTTGGCAGTGTTCTTTCTGTTTGTATGTGGTGGAAGAGTTTGAAGAGTAATGGTGTTAGCTCCTCTTTGAAAGTCCAGTAGAATTCCGTGCTAAAACCATCTGGCCCTGGGCTTTTTTTGGTTGTTTCTATTTCCTTAGGGGTTATTGAGCTGTTTAAGCTGTTAATCTGATTTTGATTTAGTTTTGGTAGGTGGAATTTATCGAGGAAATTGTCCATTTCGCTTAGGTTTTCAAATTTGGTGGAGTATAGATTTTTAAAGTAGGACCCAAATATTTTCTGGATCTCCTCGATGTCTGTTGTTATTTCTCCCTTTTCATTTCTGATTTTGTTGATTTGGGTTCTTTCTCTTTGCCTTTTAGTTAATTTGGCTAGGGGTCTGTCTATTTTGTTGATTTTCTCGAAGAACCAACTCTTGGTTTCATTGATTCTTTGTATAGTTCTTTTTGTTTCTAAGTTGTTGATTTCAGCCCTAAGTTTGATGATTTCCTGCCTTCTGCTCCTCTTGGGCGTGTTTGCTTCTTTTTTTTCCAATTCACCCAGCTTAGCTGTTAATTCACTAATATGAGCTGTGACAATTTTCTTTTTGAATGCACTTAGTGCTATGAACTTTCCTCGTAGCACAGCTTTTATTGTATCCCATAGGTTTGGGTATGTTGTGTCTTCATTGTCGTTGGATTTTAAGAAGTCTTTGATTTCCTTCTTTATTTCTTCCCTGACCCAGTGGTCATCCAGTAAGGAGCTGTTCAATTTCCATGTGTGTGTAGGCTTTCTGTTGATTCTTTTGCTGTTGAAGACCAGCTTTATTCCGTGGTGGTCTGATAAGATACAAGGGGTTATTTCAATTTTCTTGTATCTGTTGAGGCTGTCTTTGTGTCCAACTATATGGTCGATTTTGGAGAAGGTTCCGTGGGGTGCTGAGAAAAAGGTGTATTCCTTTGTGTTTGGGTGAAATGTTCTGTAGATGTCTGTTAGGTCCATTTGTTTCATGATCTCTGTTAGACTCAATATTTCTCTGTTTGGCCTCAGTCTTGATGATCTGTCCATTGTTGTGAGTGGGGTGTTGAAGTCTCCCACTACTAATGTGTTGTGATCGATGTGCGATTTAAGTTTTAGAAGTGTTTCTTTTACAAAAGTAGGTGCCTTTGTATTTGGGGCATAGATGTTCAGTATTGAGATTTCCTCTTGATGAATATTCCCTTTAATGAGTATATAATGCCCTTGAAGTCTGTTTTGTTTGATATTAGGATGGCTACTCCAGCTTGCTTTCTGGGTCCATTTGCTTGGAAAACCTTTTCCCAGCCCTTTACTCTGAGGTAGTGACTATCTCTGGTAGTGAGATGTGTTTCTTGTATGCAGCAAAGGGGCGGGTCTTGCTTGCGGATCCACTCTGTAAATCTGTGTCTTTTTATTGGGGAGTTGAGACCATTGATGTTGATGGATATTAGTGACCTGGGGTTGTTGTTTCCCATTAGTTTGGTATAGGTGATGGTCCTGTGTCTCTTTTGGTTTAGTTGCTGAGGGGTTTTCTATTCCCTTTGTTTTCTTGGGTGAAGTTTTCTTCTCTGGGATGGAATTTTCCTTCTAGGATTTTCTGTAGGGCTGGGTTTGTGGGGAGATATTGTTTAAATTTGATTTTGTCATGGAATATCTTGTTTTCTCCATCTATGTTGATAGAGAGTTTTGCTGGGTATAGTAGTCTGGCTGGGCACCTATGATCTCTCAGGACTTGTAGGATATCTGTCCAGGCCCTTCTAGCTTTTAAAGTTTCTGAGGAGAAGTCAGGTGTAATTCTGATGGGTCTACCATTGTATGTGACTTGGCCTTTTTCTCTTACAGCTTTTAATATCCTTTCTTTGTTCTGTACATTTGGTGTTTCAATTATTATGTGGCGAGAGGAGTTTCTTTTCTGATCTAATCTGTTCGGTGTTCTGTAAGCCTCTAGGATTTTTATTGGCATCTCTTTTTTCAGGTTTGGGAAGTTTTCTTCTATGACTTTGTTGAAGATATTTCCTGGACCTTGGAGTCGGGAGTCTTTTCTTTCCTCTATGCCTATGATTCTTAGGTTCCATCTTTTCATTGAGTCCTTGATTTCTTGGATGTTGTGGGTGAGAGATTTTTTAGCCTTCTCATTTTCTTTGGATGTTGTACTGATTTCTTCCATCGAATCTTCCATGCCTGAGATCCTGTCTTCCATCTCTTGCATCCTATTGTTGATACTCGCATCCATAGTTCCTGTTCTCTTCCCTTGGTTCTCCACTTCCTCTTTTAACTCTGACTGTGTTTTCTTTATTGTTTCTATTTCGATTTTCATATCTTTTATGGTATTGTTCGTTTTGTACATTTCCTTCTCCAGCTTACTTGTTTTTGTCTGAAAATCTTTCATTGCTTTGTCTTTTTCCTGTTCAAGCTCTTTCACCTTGGCTTGGAGCTCTTTAATGGTATTGTTCATTGTTTTGGCTTGTAAAATTGTGGCTTCTTTGAATACCTTCATAGATTTAAGTTGTTCTTGAAGGGACTCTATCACTTTCCATAATGCAGAATTGTCATCGTTTTCATGTGTTACTGTTGGTGTGAGGTCATCCGAATTGGTTGAGCTAGGATAATTCTGCTTTGTTGGAGTCATATTTCCTTGATTTCTATTTTTTCTTGGATCTTTGGCCGTGTGTGTGTTTAGCTCACTGTTCTTGTCGTTTTCTGTGTTTGGATCCACAGGGGATGCTTTGGTGAAGGAGTCGAATTGCTTGGCTATCTGTCCTTGCTTACAGGGTGATCTCAGGGTCACTGTGGTTTTAATAGCCTGAATCATTGTGAGCTGGTGCAGCCTATTCCCAGGTAGTGAGTAATGGTCCCGGATTGTTACACTGCTCCCAGTTCAGACTTCTCTATTTTGCACACTGAGTGATCAGCCTTCAATGGTTCTAATGGTATGGGCCTGTTTGCCCAGGCACAGATTTTGTGGGCTTTGTTTGTCGTCACGGAGGCTGACAGGGCCCTGATCCACACCAAATGTGTCTGGGTTTACCCGAATACAGCTATGGTCCCCTGGCTTCTGGTTACCCACTAGGCTTCTCCGCCACAGGCCTGGCCGCTTCCCTCCCTATGTACTCCGCCTTGGGTGGGCGGAGCTTCGGCCCCTCCCGCCTTCTGAACTGGCCTCCTTCCCTAGCTGCTTTGCCGTGGGTGGGCGGAGCTTCGGCCCCTCATGATGCCAGAGCCGGCCTCCTGCCCAAGCTGCTTTGCCGTAGGTGGGCGGAGCTTCGGCCCCTCCCGCCCAAGCTGCTTTGCAGTGGGTGGGCAGAGCTTCGGTCCCTCCCGCCTTCTGAACAGGCCTCCTGCCCCAGCTGCTTTGCCGTGGGTGGGCGGAGCTTCGGCCCCTCCTGCCAGCGTCCGCTTCCCTCCCCAACTGCTCTGCCTGCCCACCTTCCGCTCTGGCTCAAGTGGCTGTGGATCTCCCGCTGAGCGCCCTTTTTCTACGTCTCTAAAAAACAAACAAACAAACAAACAAAAAACCACAAGACTTCAACTATTCTGCAAAATTTCCTAAATAGTTATAAGGTCTTCCTGAGGTATGGGAAGCCCAGTTGGCTAGTGGGCGATCGCCATGTGGCCTTTGATTCTGCCTGCTGTGTGTTGGGATCGATCTTACCAGGCGCCTCTCCAAATGGGAGTTCCCGAATCCCGGATTTAGTGGCTTCCGTGTCTGCGAGAGATGGGGGAGAGCCTTGCCCTGGGACTTTTAACAGTCCCTTGGGAGCTGAGCGTGTTCCCATAGGGGCCAGACCCTCCAGTTTTTGCACAGTGTCCCACAACTCTGTGTTTTCTATGGCTCTTCTCTCCCACATTCAAAATGCGTCCGTGCAGTTCGCCGCCATCTTGGCCCCCCCTAAAATCCAATTATAAGTGAATACATGCCATGTGTATTTTTCTAGGTCTGGATTAGCTCACTCAGGATGAGGAGCTAACTTTCCTGGTTCTATTGATTTGGTTGCAAATTGCATGATTTCCTTATTTCTGATAGCTGAGTAGTATTCCATTGTATAAATGTACTAAAGTTTCTTTTTTTTTTTTTAATCCATTCTTCTATTGAAGGGCATGTGGGTTGTTTCCAGTTTCTAACTATCACTAGAATAAAGCTACTGTGAACATAGTTGAGGAGATGCCCTTGTGGATTGATGAGGAATCTTTCAGATTTATGCCCAGGATTGGTATTGCTGGATCTAAAGGTAGAACTATTCCCAGTTTTCTGAGATATCACCAGATTGATTTCCATAGTGGTTGCACAAGCCTGCACTCCCACCAGCAATGGAGGAGGGTTCCCCTTGCTCCACATCCTCACCAGCATGTGCTGTCATTTGAGTTTTTGATCTCAGCCATTCTGACAGGTGTGAGAAGGAATCTTAGTTGTTTGAGTTGCATTTCCCTGATAACTAACGAAGATGAGCATTTCTTCAAATGTTTCTCGATCATTAGAGATGCCTCTGTTGTGAATTCTTGGTTTAGCTCTGTTCCCCATTTTTTATTGGATTATTTGGTTTCTTGGTATTTAACTTCTTGAATTCTTTGTAAATTTTGGATATTAGCCCTCTGTCAGATGTGGGTTTGGTGAAGATCTTTTCCCAATCTGCAGACTGCTGTTTTGTTCTAATGACAGTGTCCTTTGCCTTACAGAAACTTTTCAGTTTCATAAGGTCCCATTTATTGATTGTTGGTCTTAATGCCTGTCCTATTGGCTTTCTGTTCAGAAAGTTGTCACCTGTGCCAATGAATTCAAGGCTTTTCCCTACTTTCCCTTCTAATAGATTTAGTGTGTCTGGTTTTATGTTGAGGTCTTTGATCCACTTCGACTTAAATTTTGTACTGTGTGATAAATATGAATCTACTTGCATCCTTCTACATGTCGACATCCAGCTAGACCAGCACCATTTATTGAAGATACTATCCTTTTTCTATTGTACAGTTTTGGCTTCTTTGTCAAAAATTAAGTGACCATAGGTGTGTGGGTTTATTTCTGGGTCTTGGATTCGATTTGATTGATCAACTAGTCTGTTTCTATACCAGTACCATGCTGTTTTTATTACTATTGCTCTATATTACAGGATGGTGATACCTCCAGATGTTCTTTAAGAAATGAACTTCTTACTTAACAAATAACACAGCCTGCAGCCCTACGTTTCTAAGCATGCCTTGTGACTGATCTCGCTTTCCTGCTCCTTGTTCTCATGATCTGTAAATCAAATCTTCTTCTTGATTCACAAAAGTACAAGTCCTGCATCACTGGGAAGATAAAGACTGTTAGAACATGAAGGTAGCCAGCAGCCTATGCACTCCAAGAGAAGGAGTTCAGAGGGAGGCACCAGTAGTGAAAAGGCTGAGCTACACCCACATTCATGACTATTCCCAAAGATCCCATGGGCAGTGGGGGTTGCCATGATGTAAAACTGTTCTATCCTGACCTGGTTGTGCTCACATAGCTGAGGCTGTATCTGGGACTATCCCAAAGATTTTTAACTCTGGTTTAAATAAGGCTGTGGATTTTCTGTGCTCTTGGGTTTTAAGGACGAGCCATATCATGGAAATAAGAAGCTTTTCTTTACAGTCCTCAGGAATCTTACCTCCTGATTGTTGTATATTTAATACATTAAAGATATTTTTTAAGCCACACAGGTATCACTTATAATGAAATTCAGATTTAAATTTCATGACAAACTCCATATTTTTCTAAATAGGCCAGCATCTAGAATTTAGCCATTACTCTGCAATGGTCCTAGGAAGCTGAAGGTCCTACCATTTTAGATTAGATAGACGATGATAACCATGAACATTTATAACATTATTTTAGAATTGGCCCTGTGAGTTTTAAGACACAGAACTGAATGTACTGCCAGATATTTTTGCAGGAGTCACAGATGTGAAAGAGAAGTCTGTACACACATCCCCTCCTCCCAGCACCCAAATGGAACACATGAGTTAAGCCTTCTGGATTTGACTATTTTTAGAGAAATGGAGGTGAGGCCAGGAAATTCTTTCTTGCAACATTTTGTTATATAACATGAAAAATATTTGTTAAAATTGTGATGTATCCTATATTATGATTTGGCCTACTGATTCATCTCATCTCTTTCAAACAAAGGGTAAACTTTGGCTTCCTAAAATTTGAGAGTTAACACATGGTACCCAGGCAGGTTATTCAACATTTCAAAAGCATCATTATTCAACATTTCATTAGTATACTGTTTGTGTTCATGGCTCGGATTGTGCACGGAATAATGTGAGCCTAGAACTGTCACCCTGATCCTTCAGTATTTATAGTACATGTCTAGTTCTACTTTACTAATTACTTGTTTGAGAGGAGGCATGTGGATGCCATGGTGCCTGTGTGAGGATCAGAGGACCTGCTTGTCTTGTTTCACCATGTGGATTCCAAGGGTTAACTCAACAGACCTGAATATTTTCAAGATTTGCAAGAATAATAAATCTGCTTTGAGTCTTCTTCCCATATGATTAGTTTTTATGTTATATTTACTCTAGGTTGAAATCATGAAGCACTTTTTCCACAGAGTATCAGTGAATATGTTCTTCTTTTCAACATGTTTTGACTATTTAGAAGGAGAGAAGGAACTTGGCTGAGAGACTAGAACATCTCAGTGTTGGGGGGGCACTTTATATTCTTTTCATTTATTTGTTTTTAGAAGAAGTAAGGAAATAAAGCACTCAGAGTTCCAATACAGTACCAGCTTTCTGGGAGCATTCTACACAGCAGCTCTAGAAAGACCATCTGAAGGAGTGAATTTGAGCTCCCCACTCATCCAGGGGAGTCCCCTAAAAGGTTCTAAGGTTGAAGATCCATCCCAAGCTGAGATGGAACACAGAGCCAGGTTTGAACATTAAAGTTGACAAATACAAGAGGCATTTAGCCTTAATGAAAGTAGTACCCAAGTTATTTCACATTTGCAGTATAAGAAGTTGTTGTCAGGACTGGAGAATATAGCTCACAAGAGTAGCCCTTCTGTTACCTGCATGGGACTGTATGTAGATTCACTTCCCAAGCCACACTCCCAAAAACATTATTCCCAATCATTCATTCTAGTGGGAACCTACATTTCTTTTTTTTTGTTTTTTGTTTTTTTTTGTTTTTTTGTTTTCGTTTTTTCGAGACAGGGTTTCTCTGTGTAACCCTGGCTGTCCTGGACTCACTTTGTAGACCAGGCTGGCCTCGAACTCACAAAGATCCACCTGCCTCTGCCTCCCGAGTGCTGGGATTAAAGGCGTGCGCCACCACCGCCCGGCTGGGAACCTACATTTCTATAGATAATTTTTAAATGCAGCTAATATTTTACTTGCCTTGTGAGCAATAAAATATCTGTCAGCTTTTACTCGGAAAGAACCTACCTGTGAAAATAGGTATCTATAACCAGCAATTAAGTGAATTAACATTGCTATTAGCATGTTCTTTCTTTTTTCTTTTTCTTTTTCTTTCTTTCTTTCTTTTCTTTTTTTTTTTTTTTTAAAGCATGTTGTTTCTTGGTGGGTAAAAAACCTTTTGAGATAAAAGTCAGTCAACTTAGATGTAATGAGGAAATAAATGAGTGTTTTGTTGTGACCTCTGACTTCCTTTGGCTGCCCGGGGAACTAGGAAAGATTTTAGTGTTCTTCCTTATGAAGGAATAGGCCTTGACAAAGAGCAGAATGTTATCTCAACCTAAAGCCTTCTTCCTTGCTGTGGATGTAGAAAAAAATGTGTGTGTCTGTGTGTGTGTGTGTATCTCTGTCTGTGTGTGTGTATCTGCATGTGGGTATGCTAGCTGTCCTCGTGTGTGTGTGTATGCTAGCTGTCCTCGTGTGTGTGTGTGTGTGTGTGTGTGTGTGTGTGTGTGTGTGTGTATCTGTATGTGTGTGCATGTGGGTATGCTAGCTGTCCTCGTGTGTGTGTGTCTGTGTGTCTGCATGTGGTTGTGCTCACTGTCCTTGTGTCTATGTCTATGTGTGTGTGTGTGTGTGTGTGTGTGCGCGCGCACGCGTGTGGTACTTGTGAGCTGCTGGATTTCGGTACCAAGAGTGGAATTCTGGCTCTCTGAAAGAGCAGCCCATGCTCTTAACCTCTGGGCCTTCAGCTCCAACCTTTTTCCTAGCTTTGTAAGACTAACGTGGAAATGACAAAAGAAGGGGAAAGATATAGAGATGAAATATGACATAATACTGGAGAAGTAAAGAGGACGTCTTTCTGGTCAGGTGTTTAACTGTAGAACTCCTATACGTACTTGCTAGTGACCCATTCAAACCAAACCTAGAACTCAGCCATTGCACTGAGTCTGCTGTATCCAGCTGCATCTCAGACTGTGAATCTGCATCCTTCACCTTAAGCTTACATGCTTCCTGACAAGTGTGACCTATAAAAGTCCTTCCCTAACGAGCACAGCCTGGTTGAAAGGTAGTACCACAGATGTGTAACTTCTCTAATCAAAATTGTGGTGAGAAATAAACTAACTAGAAAGCTGTTATTCTTGGGTTTTGTTGGTAGATAATGTTTCTGGTAAAAACAGTACCAATTTTATTTTCCATCATAGCGCTTACAGTGATTTTTAATAGCAAATGCTATAATTGTGTCCAGTAAAGTTTTTAATATCTTTGGTGTCAGAGAAAGGGTTGACTTTTTATTTTTTATTTTGTTTATTTATTTGTTACTTCAAGTTACATCTCCATCACAGTCCCCTCTCTCCACCCCTCCCGGTTCCACCCTTCCACCCTGTTCCACCTATCCTACTCCTCCAGAGTGGGTTGCCCCTACATATCAGCTCCCCTCAGTTCAACAGTCCTATGAGTGTTAAGAGTTTCCTCTTGCAATGGGGGCCTATATGACAACTCTATTAGGGCAAAGTGTCCCACTAACAGGTAACAAAGTCTATGTTCCTGTTTCTTTTGGTGTATTGGTTGTAAGATAGTTATCCTGTACTACATGGCTAAAATCCAATTATAAGTGAATAGATGCCATGTGCATCCTTCTGAGTCTGGGTTAGCTCATTCAGGATGAGGTTTTCTAGTTCCATCCATTTGGCAGCAAATTGCATGATTTTGTTGTTTCTGATGGCTAAGTAGTATTCCATTGTGTAGATGTACCACAGGTTTTTTTATCCATTCCTTGGTTGAGGGACATCTGGGTTGTTTCCAGTTTCTAGCTGTTACAAATAAGGCTGCTATGAACATAGATGAGGAAACTTCCTTGTGATTTGGTGAGGAATTGTTTGGATGTATACCCAGAAGTGGTATGGCTGGGTCTTGAGGTAGAGCTATTCCAAGTTTTCTAAGATATCACCAGACTGATTTCCATAGTGGTTGTACAGGCTTGCACTCCCACCAGCAATGGAGGAGCGTTCCCCTTTCTCCACAGCCTTGCCAGCATGTGCTGTCATTTGAGTCTGTCAGAATGGCTATTTTAAATTTTTTATTTAATTTAATTTATCATAAGTGTATGAGAGAGACAAAGACAGAGAACACCGTGGCACATGGATGGAGGTCAGTAGACACATATCAAGAATCTATTCTTTCTTCCCCCATAGATTCTAGGACCAAACTCAGGTAGTCAGGTTTGTGTGGCATGCACTTTTACTTAATGAATCATCTCACCAGCCTAGGGTTCTGTTTTTATTTGTAAAAGTTTTACGTGCATTCTTTGGAGGTGGGTGTTTAGTTCTATGCATTTTGTCACACATGTATGCTCATGTGTATACAGCCACAGTGAAATGCCGAGCAGATTAAATCTTCTGTCTCCAGCCCATTAATATGTTCTCTGTTTCTCTAGTTTTATCATTTCAAGGATAGTACATAGATGTTACACGAATACTTACATAATCTTCTAGCTTTTCTTCATTAAATGTAATTCTCCATAATGTGGCTATATGTAGGTATAGTTTATTCACATAGCGAAAGACATCTGGGCTGACCCCAGTTTGTGGTGTTATGAAAGAAGTTGTTATGAATGTTTGTGTGATAAAAAATTGGATTCTCTGGGTAAATACCCACAACTACAGTGCTGGATTTTGCAGTAATGCTTTATTTTGTAGTTTTATATGGCTTTGTCATCTATTCACCACAGTTGGTCATTCCATTTTATAATCCTATCAGCAAAATTAAACTAACCTTATTACTCTCATCTGACATTTTTAGTTTTTTTGGTTTTGAGTTTTTGTTTTTTGTTTGTTTGTTTGTTTGTTTCAATATTCTGATTGGGATGCTTGTGTGTGTGTGTGTGTGTATGTTGGTGTTGATTTTTATTAAAGTAAAAAGTTTGGTAAGCTTTCACTTTTCCCACTTTGGACCATATTGCATGAGCTACTTTAAAAGAAAATCTATGCTTATCATTCTGTGGATCTCACTGGTATGTAAACTTCATCAGTGTAAGAGACATTTTTCATTTATGCTTGTGACCTTCAATTAAGAAGCAAGTGTGACAAGGTCATTATGCTTTCTACTAATTGCATTCCTCATCACCATCAAACAATATGTATTTATTTATTGTGTTATGTCTTATTTTTTTCCATTTACTATACAGTACTGAGTAAATGTAGGAGTGTTTTTATGTTTACTTCTGAATCCTTTAAAGCTAAAGACATATTTGTTTGTGGCACACACTTATGTGTTATACATGTGTATGTATAAGTGTGGGGTGGGTGTTATGTGTACCTTGTGAATCCTGCAAAACTAAAGGTTATATTTTTGTGGTGTTCACACGTATGTGCAAGTGTGGGTGTATCTGCCTCTACTTCTTCAACTTTGTTGTTGTGTTGTTCTTGTGGTATTTTGTTTGGTTTTTGAGACAGGATTTCACTCTGTAGCCATGGGTTGCCTGGAGTCCACTATATATAGGCCAGGCTGGCCTTGAACTCATAGAGATCCTCCTGTCTTTGCCTCACAAGTGTAGGAATTAAAAGCATCTGCCACTATGCTGCCCTAACCCCCCCCCCCGACATACCTTGTGTTTTTGAGACAAGGTCTCTTACAGAAGGCAGAGCTCATAAAGTTGATGGACTGGATGGCCAGAAAGCATTCAAGATCTGCCTGTGTCTTGGTTAGGTTTCTATTGCTGTGATAAAATACTGACCAAAACCAACTTAGGGATGAAAGGGTTTATTTCATTTTATAGCTTGTAATATATCACTAAGGGAACTCAAGGCAGTAACTCAGTGCACCAACGGGAAGACAGGGGTTGATGAGAGGCCATGAGCAATACTACTTACTGGCATGTTTCTCATGACTTGCTCAACCTGCTTTCTTGTATCACTCAGGACCACCGTGGTGGCACCCCCCAAAATGGGTTTGATTTTCCTGCCTCGGTCAACAAAATGCAACACAGGCTTGCCCATAGGCTGACCTGGTAGAGAACTTTCTGCCACACATGGTGTGCTAAGGATCTGAGTTCAAGTCCTTACACTTATACAGCAAGAACTTTACCCATTGAACCAGCTCCCCAGTCTCACTAAAGAGATTCTTTGTATCAGATATGATTGCAATTTGTATATAGAAGAGCACTTTTACAAAAATGGCCACATTACAATAAAATTTGTGCCATAGTTTAAAAAAATAGAAAATAATATTTATAGACATGCATATCATATCATATTATTTGTTCATCATTTTCTTTTTCTTTTTTTCTTTTCTTTTCTTTTTTTTTTTGTTGAGATGTGCAGAGGAGAGTATATAGATTTCCTTACCCTGCAATCTTACTTCTCTTACGTGACTACATTATGAATGTGTCAGTTTTGGTAATAATGAAGTTGCCTCCCTGTAAGTTAAAAAGATTTAAGTGGGTTGTAGAGTCATTGGGAAAATGCAGTTTCTAAGCAGAACCAAGTAGTCAGGCCACTATGAGAGCTGTCTTCTCTGTGACCACAGTTCTTCTGTACCCCAAGCCATAACTGATCCCAGGGAATTGACACTGTTGTTATTGCTTGTCTCTAGAACCACTCATTATGGTCCACAAGTTGAATTCACAAATTCACTAATTCATTTGCCCCTGACCTTGCAGCCTATGCCAAATTGACACTCTTCAGGTCACCAGAAGCTCCAGATATAAATGTTTGCTGCTCACGTGGAAGTCCCATAGAAGGGGATAGAGCTCTTTCATATCTGCCAAAGGAATTTTTGAAAGTTTTGAAAGAAGTAGAGGATATCAACAAATCTCTACGAGCCTAAAATTTCATTCATTAAATAATATCACTGGGATGTCTTTTATTTAGAGTTCTCCAAAATCTAAAAATATCTATATATTACTTAGTAGTATTAAAACTGAAAATTTGAGGCAGAGGCAGGCAGATCTGTGTGAGTTCAAGGCCAGCCAGCTCTGCAGAGTGACTTTTGGGACAGCCAGGGCAATACAGAGAAACTGGTAGGATGGCCATTTTTATTATGTTGATCCTACCTAACCATGGCCATGGGAGATCTTTCCATCTTCTGATATCTTCTTCAATTTCTTTCTTCAAGGGCTTGAAGTTCTTATCATACAGGTCTTTCACTTGCTTGGTTAGAGTTATCCCCGGGTATTTTATATTATTTGTGGCTATTGTGAAGGGTGTTGTTTCCCTGATTTCTTTCTCAGCCCATTTATCTTTTGTATAAAGAAGGGCTACCTATTTTCTTAAGTTAATTTTGTATCCAGCTACCTTGCTGAAGGTGTTTATCAGTTGTAGGACTTCTCTGGTGGAATTTTTGGGATCACTTATGTATACTATCATATCATCTGTCAATAGAGATACTCGGACTTCGTTTCCAATTTGTATCCCCTTGATCTCCTTTAGTTGTCTTATTGCTCTAGCAAGATCTTCAAGTACTATATTGAAGAGATATGGGGAGAGTGAGCATCCTTGCATTGTCCCTGATTTTAGGGGAAATGCTTTAAGTTTCTCTCCATTTAATTTGATGTTGGCTACTGACTTGCTGTATATTGCCTTTATTATTTCTATGTATGATCCTTGTGTGCCTGCTCTCTCCAGGACTTTTAGCATGAAGGGATGCTTTTTCAGCATCTAGCGAGATGATCATGTGGTTTTTTTTCTTTCAGCTTGTTTATATGGTGGATTACGTTGATGGATTTTCATATGTTTAACTACTCCTGCACTCCTGGGATGAAGCCTACTTGATCAGGGTGTATGATACTTTTGATGTGTTCTTGGATTCAGTTTGCAAGTATTTTATTGGGTATTTTTGCATCTATGTTCATAAGGGAAATTAGTCTGAAATTCTCTTTCTTTGTTGGGTCTTTGTGTGGTTTATGTATCAGGGTGACTGTAGCCTCATAGAATGAGTTTGCCAGTGTTCTTTCTGATTCTATTTTGTGGAAGAGTTTGAAGAGTATTTCTATTAGCTCTCCTTTGAAAGTCTGGTAGAATTCTGTGCTGAAACCATCTGACCCTGGGCTTTTTTTGGTTGGGAGACTTTTAATGACTACTTCTATTTCCTTAGGAGTAATAGGACTGTTTAATTTGTTAACAGATCTTGATTTAACTTTGGGAGGTGGAATCTATCAAGAAAATTGTCCATTTCACTTAGGTTTACAAATTTAGTGGAATACCGATTTTTGAAGTAAGACCTAAAAATTCTTTGGATTTCCTTGATGTCTGTTGCTTCTTTTTTTTCTAGTAAATCCAGTTCTGCTGTTAAGTTGCTAATATGAGTTGTCATAATATTCTTTTTGAAGGCACTTAGTGCTATGAACTTTCCTCGTAGCACTGCTTTCATTGTGTCCCAAAGGTTTGGGTATGTCATGTCTTTATTTTTGTTGGATTTTAGGAAGTCTTTGATTTCCTTCTTTATTTCTTCCTTGACCTGAATATGTAGGCTTTTTGTTATTTCTGTTATTGTTGAAGTCCAGTTTTAATCCATGGTGTTCTGATAAGATACAAGGGGTTATTTCAAATTTCTTGTATCTGTTGAGCCTTGCTTTGTGCCCAACTATATGGTCAATTTTGGAAAAGGTTCTGTGAGCTACTGAAAAGAAGGTGTATTATTTTGTGTTTGGGTGAAACATTCTATAGATATCTGTTAGGTCCATTTGGTTTATGGCCACTGTTAGTCTCATTATTTCTCTGGTGTCTGTCTTGATGACCTGTTCGTTGGTATGTTTGGGGTGTTGAAGTGTCCCACTATTAATGTGTGGGAATCATCACTGTGTTGTTTAAGTTTTAGAAGAGTTTCTTTTACAAATGTGGGTGCCCTTGTATTTGGAGCATAGATATTCAATATTGAGATGTCATCTTGCTGGATTTTTTTCCTTTGACTAGTATATAGTATCCTTCCCTATCATTTTTGATTAATTTCAGTTAATAGTCTATTTTATTTGATGTTAAGATGGCGATGGCTATTCCAGCTTGGTTCCTGGGACCATTTGCTTGAAAACTTTCTCCCAACCCTCTTCTGTGAGGTGGAGTCTATCTTTGTTTGTGAGATGCATTTCTTGTATGCAGCAAAATGATGGGTCTTGTTTACAGATCCATTCTGGAAGCCTGTGTCTTTTTATTGGGGCGTAGAGTCCATTGATGTTGAGGGATATTAATGCCCATAGGTTCTTATGTCCTATTATTTTGATGTAGGTGGTGGTTGTGTGTTTCTTTTGTTTAGCAGCGGTGGAGTTTCTTGTTTCCTGTGTTTCCTTGGGTGTAGTTATGTTCTCTGGGTTGGAATTTTCCTTCTAGGATCTTCTGTAGAGCTGGATTTGTGGATAGATATTGTTTAAATTTGGTTTTGTCATGGAATATCTTGTTTTCTCCATCTATGCTGATAGAAAGTTTTGCTGGGTATAGTAGCCTCAGCTGGCACCTATGTTCTCTTAGGGTTTGTAGGACATCTGCCCAGGCCCTCTGGCTTTTTGAGTTTCTGAGGAGAAGTGAGTTGTAATTCTGATGGGTCTGACAGTATATATTACTTGACCTTTTTCTCTCACAGCTTTTTATATTCTCTCTTTGTTCTGTACATTTGGAGTTTCAATTATTATATGATGAGAGGAATTTCTTTTCTGGTCTAATCTATTTTGTGTTCTGTAAGCCTCTTGAACCTTTACTGGCATCTCTTTCTTTAGGTTTAGGGAATTTTCTTCTATTTCTTTAGTTCTAGTAGAACTAAAGAAAGTTCTGTTCTTTCATTGGCCTTTAGCCTTCTGTAACTTGAAATCAGGAGTCTTTTTTTTTTCATCTATGCCTATAATTATTAGGTTCTGTCTTTTCATTGAGTCCTTGATTTCTTGGATGTTGTTGGTGAGGAATTTTTTAGATTTCTCATTGTCTTTGGTTATTGTGCTGATTTCTTCAATTGAGTCTTCCACCCCTGAGATTCTGTCTTCCATCTCTTGTATCCTATTTGTGATACTCATGTCTGTAGTTCCTGTTCTTTTTCCTTGGTTTTCCACCTACAGGATTGTCTCTGCTTGTGTTTTCTTTATTGCTTCCATTTCTAATTTCAAGTTTTGAACTGTTTTATACATTTCCTGCTCCAATTTGGTTGTCTTTACTTGCAAACCTTTCAAACCTTTCATAGCCTTGTCTCTCTCCCACTCTTGTTAGACTGAGTTGGCTTGGAGGTCTCTATTGGAATTCTCCATTGCTTTCATTTGTAAAATTGTGGATTTTTAAAATTATTTCAGGGATTTATTTTCTTCTTGTAAGGCCTCTATTATTTTCCCAAGTATAGAGTTGTCATCATTTTCATGTGTTTCAGCTGTGGTGGAATAGTCAGGGCTTGCTGTTCAAGCATGGCTGAATTTTGTTGGAGTCATATTTCCGTGACTTTTGTCAGTTCTGTTCTTTTGCTGGCCTTTAGCCATCTGGTTGTCCTTAACTGTTTGTTCCTGGTGCCTTCTGGATTGGTTCCAAGGAGGGAGCTTCGGTATAGAGGCCGTATAATCTTGGTGATCTGTAGCTCTCTACGAGCTGGATGGGGCCTTGTGTTGGGGGTTCTCAGTGGGTCTTCCAGAGCTCACCTCTTCCTGTTGTGTCCCTATTTGGAACTCAGGCCAGGGGTTAGGGTGGCATGTGTTATTCCCACCTGCAGGTTCCTGAGATCCAGCTGGTCTTCTTAGTGATGTCAGTGGGGTTGGCAAGCCACAGACTGTAGGTTAGAGCTGTAGTTCCCCTGTAGGTTATGCATCAGGACTGTGATCATGGACCTCCCAAACTACTCTTAGGTTCCACATGTGCCTTACAACCAGAAGCACTGTGATCTAGTACAGCTCATGTCACCAGGCAGTGAGCAATAGTCCGGGGTTGTTTAACTGCTCCAGGGTTGGAGTTCTCTGTGTTGTAGCCTCGGTGTTCAGCTGAGGGGCAAAGCAGGTACCAGCACCAAGTTCTGATGTGGAGTTCACACCCTGTCCAGAGTCCTTGGATTTGGGGAAGCTCAACTGCCTTTTCCCAGCCAAAATCACTGTGCTCCAGTCCAGCCTGTCTGAGCCGGCGTGGCTTCTGGCACTTTCCCTCTAGCTAGGGCATCAGGACTGTGGTCAGGACCGTGGTCATGGCTGCTTTCAGGGGGATGTCAATTTCAACCTGTGTCTCTCAGTCAGAAGCTCTGTGTTCCAATGCCGCCCACTCACTGGGGCCGCACACAATGGTCCAGAACTGCTTTACTAGTGTGGACCGAGATCTAGATGCTGTAGATTGAGGCTGTAGACCGAGTGCCCTGCCAATGTGGGCGCAGCCAGGGAGTTTCAATATGGAGTTCATAAGGCGTCTTCAGCACTTGGACTCAGGGGGAATCTCAGCTGTCTTTTCCCCGTCAGAGTGCTGTATTCCAGAGCAGCCTGTCTGGGTTGGCGGGGCTTCTAACAGTTTCCCTGTAGCTAGGGTGTCAGAACTGTGGGCATGGTCCTCTCAAGCTACTTTCAGGGAGTTCTCAGAATCAACCTGTGCCTCTCATACAGCTCTGTGGTCGGGTACTGCCCACTTACTCAGGCAGCATGCAATAGTCTAGAACTGCTTTACTGCTCTGCGCGGGTATTTCTATGCTTTGGACTGAGAGCCCTGCCAAAGTGAGCAGGGGCAGGGAGTTCCAATATGGAGTCCACAGGGCATCTGTAGCATTGGACTCAGGGGAATCTCGGCCGCCTTTTCCCTGCCAGATGCTCTCTGATCCAGAACAGCCTGCCTGGGTCTGTGAGGCTAACAGTTTCCCTGTAGCTAGGGTGTCAGGACTGTGGTTGTGGTCCTTTGAAGCTACTCTGAGGTGAGTGTCAGCATTAACCTGTGCCTCTCAGACTGAAGCTGTGTGAACCGGTGCAGCTCGTTTTCTCCGGCTGCACACAGTGGTCCAGAACTGCCTTACTGCTCTCAGCTGAGATGTAGATTCTGTACCCTGAGTTCCCAGCAGTGTGCCCAGGTGAGGCGCAGGCAAAGGGGCGGGCAGGGAGTTCCAAAATGTAGTCTATGTCTTGTTCACAGTGCGCTTGGACCCAGCGAAGCTCAGCACCAGTTAGATCATCCCCTTACCAGTCAGCCAGATGCCGCCATGTTGCAAATTCCAGGGAGAATCGCCCTCAGTCTTACCGTAGTGACTCTGCTGATCTTTTGGGTGTCAGAATGCCTGCATGGAAGCTACAGACTCAGAAACTGAGGAGGACCTCTGTTTGGAGGTCGAAGCTGCCAGCTGGTGTCTTGAAAATATCTGATCTGCTCTTCCACTGAGGCGGCGTGTATTCTGTCCCCTGTGTCTGGGGTCTCTGTTCTTCCAGTGTCTATATGTCCAGCACAGAGCTCTTTATTGTCCCTGTCTTTGCTGGGCAAGCCCAGATAGGTTGCGACTCACAAACTGCCATTCAGTAGGAACATTTCTATGTGGTGGTTCAGTCAGTCTTCCTGACTATCAGAATGTGTGCGAGCTTATCACTGCCATCTTGCCAAGTTCTTGTAACCTTTTAATAAAGAAAGCAAATCAGTTTTATTTTGCTGTGTACTACTTGCTGTTCTAATGCATGACTTGCTTTTAATATTTGTATATGTATCTTGTAAGATTAGTCATAAATTTATTTCTGCTTTTTTGAAGTAAATTTCAATTCAACAAATTTACTTGAGGTTTTAATATAAAATACTAATGTTTGAGTGATTTATAGGTACAGATTCTGTTTCTGTTCTATATTTTTCTTCTCCATAGTTCTGTAACTGTGAACCTTGTATGCTAGAGAAAACCAAAATTCCTCTATTCATAGAATATTTTCTGTATGTTTTATTTTTTTAAAAAAAGCATTTGTATTGGAAATCTTGGAATTGTATGAGCTCTAATTATTTATTATATTGTTCCATTAGAAAGCTATTCCTTTCTATGCCGGGGAAGTTAAATCAGTCTGTATATTATGATCTTGTACAGCAACATATTCTTTCCACTCAGTAATGGTTGGCATCCCCCCCCCCAAATATGTTATGTTCAACTATATAAACTTCTTTTGAGGTCATTCATCAGAGTTGGTGACATGTAGATGCTTTTAGTTAGTGTTTAAATTCTTGCACTGTGTTGATAAAGGTCTAGAATGTGGTGTTCCCATTTGTGAAACTTTTGGATACCACCCTCAGTCTGTCCTGGCTAACGTTTGGGACAAAGAGATGGTTAATAGTTGATAGCAATGGTTATACTTCACAATTATGCTTAGGTACGCAGCCTTTAAGCCGGTCCTGTGAGAATATCCAATGTGGAAAAGCCACAGGTTTAATTGCACACCCAGTAAGAAGGTTTGGGTAACAACAAAATAGCATAAACCCAAATGGAAGATGAGAACATCTTTCTCCTTAGAGCATCAACACTGTACCACAATTACACAAGGGGTTTTCAGGGAGAGAATATTCCCAGGATGATGGGGATGACCATGTTACCTTTTGTTTTGTAAGTAATTGTGGGCATTTTAAAACTTATGTAGGTTTCGTTGTAGGGTCAGGTGTATAGATCAAAGAACAAGAGATAAGGTATATGCTTAACTTTTCCTTCCAGGGGGCAGAGATAGGCAATGAGAAAAGTATGTGTTGATGTGAATTTGGAAATAATAATTATCTGTGACCTTACTTTTGCTGTCTGTGCAATGGAGATGATGAGACAACCCCCATTAAGCACTTGGAAATGGTCTAGCCATGGTAAATGCTGAACTCTTATAGAACATTTACTATTACTACGTGAAAAGACACTGTCATGTAGAGTAATACATGGGGGGAGCCACAGTTACCTGGAAATGAGCAGTCAGGAAAGCTTCAGAAGCCCTTTGGCTGGAGCCTAATTGGAAGGTAGAGCAGCCATGTGAAACTGCAGAAGGCAGACAGTCCAGGCATAGAGCCTGGCAGCTGCAGATATAAATGTTCACGGAGGCTATTCTGGCTTAGGTACCACTAATGTGGTGGTTCCCAGAAGCCAGGACCGAGGTGGATGGAGGGAGAGGCAAGACAGAAATTTAGACTTTTGTTTTATAGATGATGAGGCAACTTCAAGGTTTTCAGTGTGCAATGGATGGTATCTGATTTGTGCTTTGAAGAGATTTTTCTGGCTAGTATAGATCAAATGAAATGTACCAGTGCAAGAGTGGGCCGGGAAACCGGTCAGACTGTTCAGGAATTCAGACCTGTCAGGCCAGTGACCTAGATTAAAGTATTAATTCAGAAGCAGTAGGAAGAAGAGAGATCCAGGTCCATTTTAGACATAAATTTGTATAGTTCTTAGGTATACATAGGAAAGGAAGATTTAAAGATTCCTGATGTATTAGACTGAGTGGTGGGAGCCAAAATTGTAGTTAGGGAGGTGCACTTGTAAGAGGGAGGTGTCCATGAGTCCTTGAGCTGGAGAAACCAAACTGGATATGACCTTGCAGAGAGGTCAGTCTATGAAGGCCAGGCATTGTGCCCAAGAAAGATGTTATTTTTAAAGTTAATTTTAAATTAAAGGGATTTCCTCTTTAGATCATATGGATTGTATTTCTCTTCATCGTCTATTGTATCATGGAGAAATAGAGGCAGCCTAAATATCTGTATGGGGGAATTGTTTAGTTGATTATGAGATACAAAGTTATATAGAATTCAGCTCTGTGTAGTATAATTGAGAAAACCATGCTAAAACTATAATTTGGCAAATATTTACCATGTGCCTATTATGTGTAAACACTTTTTCTAAGAGAAAGAACAATAACAAAAAATAAGACAACGTACTGCTGAAATTTACCTTATTTTGAGGAAGATTAGCAGCAGACAAATCAGTAAAGAAAGGAATAATGAATGAAAAGCTCTTATTTTTCATTTGTAAATCAATCACAGTCTCACTGAAGAAAAAAGTAAAATAATAAAGGAGATGGTCAAGCAAGGTAGGAGAGAGCAGGATGGGGAGGGTATGGGATGGGGAATTGGTTAGGGCGGGGGTGCTGGTGTATAGAACGGATAGTACTGAAAGTCAGTCATGACACTGAAACAGTATGGTAATGCTTTTGGATTTTTTGTTTGTTTGTTGGTTTGTTTTTTGAGACAGGGTTTCTCTGTGTAATAATAGCCCTGGCTGTCCTGGACTCGCTTTGTAGACCAGGCTGGCCTCAAACTCAGAGATCCACCTGCCTCTGTCTCCCGAGTGAATGCTGGGAGCCAAATGGCCCAGCAGCCATTTGGATTTTATTCTTTGTGTCCTATACAGTTACTAGAAATTTTGGAACATAGGACAAAGTAGTTGTAAATACTAACAGAGGAGAAAAGTCTCTAATTCCTTTATGAGGGCAAGCTGATAAGTAAAGAGTTGGTACATGCCTGTAACAATTAGGAAATGCAATAATCTGTGAATGATTAAAGGTAGAGGGAAGGAAGGGTATAGAGGAAAGGAAGGGCTTGGTCGACAAGATGGTGCTAGTCTGTTAAATGGAATGAGGAATTCAGGAGAGAAATGTATTGGAGAGTTCTCAGAAGATACACTTCATTTTAGGCATTTTGAATTTGAGGGAGCTGTTAATCACAAATATAGAGAGAGTAAAAACAAAAGTGAACATCACATTTAATTAGAATTCGAGGTAATCTGCAACTCAGGTTTTTCAAAACAGATAGGGTGTGAATGAAGAGAAGTAAATGTGTATTGATTTGTGGGAGACTATATGTGAACACTTTGCCCAGCTCTGCCTACCTAAAGGGTTCTAGGACAGTAGTGAACTACAGCTGGCAACCGAATAACCAGGGCTCCTTTGCAAATTGTCTGGTTCTACATTTGGATAACAGAAAATATAAAATGAGCCTTGAACATGGAATGTTGGCGATAACAAAAGGATGGTGAGTAAGCTACCTTTTCTGGATAAGTGTAGCTACCTCCTCTTATCAAAGAAGCCTCTCTTAACAACAAACAGACCATCACAGGAAACCACAGCTAGACACAATGTGGAGATCAGCAGATCATGGAGAACCTAATCCCCACATTTACATCTCCATCACAGTTCCTGCTTCTGTGGCTCAGGAAATCTCAAGAAAGAGATGGCAGAAAGATTCTAAGAGCCAGAATACTAGAAAGTTTGATGTGCAACATTCCCTCCTAGAAATTGTTGCAAAAACAAGGCTGGCACGATGCCAGCGTCAATGGACATGTTAACATGAAGGGTGGAAATTTCACAGGGTCCTACCCCTAGACAGAGAAGTATAGGCAAAAAGAGTTGCTGGGAGAAGGAGAAGTAATCTTCCCCAGGAATGAGTCCCTCTTTATTGGTTGTCCAGTACAGAGTCATCTGCCCTGAAACTGTCTACAGTTTACAACTGTCTACACAAACAACAAAAGCAGATTCAAAAGGTTTTATTTATATGTATTTGTATATGCGGGGGGGGGAGCAGAAGAGTGGTGCAGTGATGTAATTGTATTTCAACTAAAAGCATATTTAAAAAGAAAAAGATGAGAAGAGCCAGGCATGGTGGCTTATACCTGGAATCCAGGCATTCAGGAGGCTTAGGCAAGAGGATAACAGCCTTAATACCAGCCAACACTAAAGAGTGAGTTCAAGGTCGGCTTTGTCTAGAGAAACTCTCTTCAAACAAACAAACTCAGGCATGATAGGTCATGCCTATTATCCCAGTAGGTTGAGGCAGGGATACTATTGAAAGTTTGGGCCAACGTGTGACTCTGTCTCAAAAGGACTGAGGAGATGGCTTACTTAGTAAAGTACCTGCCAGCCTGCCATGCAAATTTAATGATTAGAGTTCAGATCCCACCCATGCTAATGCTGAGTTGGCATGGCAACCCACCTGTAGCACTAAGAGAGTAGAGACAAGGGTATCCCCAGAATACGCTAGCTAACAAAACTCACCATAACAGTAGGCTGTGGGTTCAACTAAGAGATTCTTGCCTCTTTTTTTTTTAATATTTTTATTTATCTATTATGTATACAATGTTTTGTCTGCATGTATGCCTACAGGCCAGAAGAGGCACAAGATCTTATTATGGATGGTTGTGAGCCACCATGTGGTTGCTGGGAACTGAACTCAGGACCTCTGGAAGAACAGCCAGTGTTCTTAACCTCTGAGCCATCTCTCCAGCCCTTCAACTAAGAGATTCTGCCTCAGATGAATAAGATGGAGAATGATCAAAGAACACTTTCAGTATCAACCTAGGACCTTTGCACACATGTGTCTACTCACACACATGTGTCTTCTCTCACACATACATGAGAACACACAGATGTGCAAAGAGAAAAAGAAGAAAAGGACTTAAAGGATACAAGAGCTAGGTTAAAAGTGACTCTCATTAGCCATACCTGGAATAGTTTAAAAATTAACATAATGGTAATTATGGATTATAACTCAGTCTGCAAGGGTCTGTGTTCACGCTTTGAAAATGAATGCTATGTCTCTGTATATTCACATTATCTCCTATGAATCTTTTATTTCAAAAAGAGCAAGAGGATTGCAGATGTTACTAAGTGGTACAGTATTTGCCTAGCACATGTGATACCCTGTGTCGACTCCCCAGTGAATCCCAAATGGAAAAGAAAAATGTGGTGAGGATAATGTTTCCCTAACATTTACAAAGCCTTGGGTCTGGTCTCTAGCATGTGAAGGAGGGGGAGTGTACAAATTTACCATTTGAAAGCCTGCAGGCATCTGGTCTTAAGTAACAGCACTATTAGTAGTGGGATGATTTGAAATATGCCAACTCAGAATATAATTGGAAGTGTACAGCATCACTTCTACGATAGTCCTGCCAGTGACACATTAGCCAAATCTTACCTTGAGAAAATTCAGGAGCTCATTTTGTGTAGAATTGCCCCATATTAGAAAATGCCAGTCCTCTAGGGTGCAAGGGCAAATGAGTCCCTGTATCCTTGTCACAAAAAATTCAAGAGATAATATCCCAAAGAAATGGTGTGTAGAGTTGAGGTGATGTGAACACAGCATCTACTGTGTTGTTTTGAATGAGACTGGCTCCCAATGGCTTAGAAATTTGGGCACCTGGTCTCTCTTGGTGGTGTTGTTCGTGGAGGTTTAGGAGATAAAGTTTTGCTGGAGGAAGTACATTACTGGGGTGGGCTTTGAGTGTTTATAGTCTCAACCCCCATCCAGTTTGTTCTCTCGACTTCATGCTTGCATTTAAAGATGTGAGGTCTCGGCTTCTTTCTCCTGTTGCCAAGCCTACTGTTTGCTGCCATGCTGCCCTGCCATGATGAACTTTATCTCTCTGGAACTGTAAGCCCAAATAAACCCTTCCATCTATTAAAAGAAAGAAAGAGAGAGAGAGAGAGAGAGAGAGAGAGAGAGAGA
>CAJQZJ010032158.1:3544719-3597681 GCA_907164525.1 Lophiomys imhausi
AGAGAGAGAGAGAGAGAGAGAGAGAGAGAGAGAGAAAGAAAGAAAGAAAGAAAGAAAGAAAGAAAATGCCAGTCCTCTGTGGCACATATAGATGTTGTCATTGGTTCAGATCATCACCTGACTGTCCGTACATTGAGCTGCTGCTCCTATTGACAAGAGTATGCATCCATAGCTGCCTTAGAGACGAGCACTCTGTGGCTAAGCTAGAAGCCTCCGAGTCATTTCTGATTTGCAGTAGGAAGTCAACCTGACCTTTTAGAAATAAATTCAGCTCAGAGGCTGATTGTGTCCTCTAACCCTCTCCAAAATAAAATGGAGAAGAAAAAGACCTGAGACAAGAGAAGGAGTGGTGGAGAATCCACAATCTCAACCCATGTTCCAGAAAAATGCCACTAGTGTCTCCATCTTGTTCCAGGGTTAGGAGTAAGCAGCAGAGCTCACACAAGACTGTACCCTAACTGAATTTTTTAATGTCATGATTATACCATTTTTTAAAATGTAGTTATTTTGTTATTTAATTTTTTAATCTGTGTTTTCCTGGTAGAATAAAATAGCTCAGAATGATATATTAAGATAATTTTAAAACATTTGATGACCAAATATGACATCTGTTCTAAATATAGTATGACCCTTACCTCCCCTCACCTCATGGCTCTTCAACAGTGATATAGAAAATGGTGCCCATTACATTATGATGCTGTGGCACAGCAGGTGGTGCCCGTTACATGTGTGTGGCTCTTGTGCACCCACTGCATCCATATAACTCAGCCACAAGAAGAGTAATAGTGAGATCACCGTGGACCCGTCGTGAAAGCAAGACACAAGTAATGAAGCAAAGCTCTAGCAGGTTGCAGAGGAGAGAGACATATTGACACGATGCCCTGTGGCACCCTAGAGGCCGTGAACAACAAGGTGACACAAATAGGGTGAAAGAGATGTCAGTGCCACCAAGACAGTGGGAAGTTCTGATTTATGTGGAGCAGACACTAGCACACTTGAAGATGAAGAGACTTCTCTGGAATAATTTAGGGGAGAAACAAGTGTAGTGCTTTAGAACTTTTGAGTAAATTTGAAAATGTTTAAATATTTTCTTTAATTTTTACAAAAGTGATTAAGACTTATAAATAAAGCCCATAGCCTCTAGAAGGCTGGCAGGAAGGAAAATCATCTATAGAGCTATTGAAGGAGGATACGTGGCCAGTCTGCTCATGAGAAAAACAAATAGAGGGTAGTCCACAGCAAAGTGTACCTTAAGGTGTCCAGTGTCAGCATGAAGCTATCTGGGAATACCCCCTGGGTAGGAAGTGGGAGGCATGTTGAACATAGTTAACAGGCATCTTACAGATCAAAGTGTGCTAGCAGGCTGAAGGGAATTCACACATGGAACCAGCCTTCATGAAAGAAGAGATTTGCCTTCTAACGGTGACTGATTAACTACTGTCTCGGGTACAGGAAACTATGTATGGTTTAGTTTTGAAAATAGAAAATAATTTAAAGTATTTTAAAACAATATAATGTATTTCAGTAATTTGTTCCTAGAATAGTTGTTCATAAAATATATATAATAACTTACAAGGTTTTCATTAATATTGAGTGCAGGGCTGGTGTGTATAAATTTTGGTAGAGTCAGGTAGAATATATATGTGTTCTGCACAAATGAGATAACATGTAAACCATTACATTAGACAAGACTGGATCCTAGGGCACTTAAGAATGTGAAACCCTAGCTCAGAAGCAGATTGTCTAATAATGGTTCAGCACTGTACTCCATGTTGTACCAGTAGTCTGAAAAATGCACCCACATACTTCTCATGGTACATTACATTTAGACCCTCTTTTGGCTCCCACATTGGAGCCACTGAACCCTGAAAGGTACTCCAGTGTTCTAGTATCCTTTTCGTTGATGTGATAAAACATTTTGATGGAAAGCAACACAAGGAGGAGTTGCCTTATAACACAACTATTCCATGCCCATTAGACTTGACATAAGTTTATAATTTCATACTAACATTACTAAGTTATTTCAGTTCACAGTAGGTTATAGTTCATTCACAGCAAGAATTCAGGCCAGAATTTGAAGCTGAAATCGTGTAGGAATATTGCTTGCTAGCTTGCTCTCAGGCTCAAGCTAGGTACCTTTCTCATATAGCCCAGTACCACCTGCCTAAGAATGGTGCCACCCACCGTGGGCTGGGCCCTTGTACATCAACTAACAATCAAGGTAACCCCCAAGGAACATACCTACAGACGATCTGGCCAATCCCTCAGTTTGGCTCTGTGAAAGTCAAAGCTATCTGGGAACTTTCATGATTATTTTCTTGGTTCTCTCAAAGCTATGCATGATGTGCACCCCTCTGCATGTAGTGAAGAGACATTGATCTACTGCACGCAGTAGGGCCTTGGGGTTTTAAAGCTTCATTCTCTTTCAGTTGGCTAAGAAAGTGTGATAATTCATCTTGGCAACTGTGCCATTGGTGGCTAGGGGAAAACATGGTAAGCTATATCTTCCCTATGATATTTTAAAAGCACATGTCCCACAGTTGCATTATTCTTTACTCTGTTGTTCCATATGATTTTAATGAATAGTAGGCATGAGTAAGTAAGACTACAGATGACCACTCATTTGGGGCAGGTTGGAGAACAAGTAAAAGAAAACAAACCACAGCCTACCTACTATTGCTGATACATTTTGAGTAATAAACTATACTAGAGTAGATCTTTCCATCCCTCCTTTTCACACTAAAACAAAAAGAAGTCACTTTGAATACCAAGAAAAGCAAGAATTGTTTACACCATAGCAGTAAAAAGGGTGTGAGAGACATGTAGCAAGTTCAAACCATCCTGGGCTACATGAGACTTAAATTATAAAATGGTCAAATATTTAAACCCACATTGCTCCAGAGAAGATGCCCAGATGGCCAATAGGCCCACAGTAGCCATTAGGAAATACAAATCAAAACCTTAATGAGGTAGTACTTGATACTCAGTATAATGACAGTAGGGCGGGCATGTTAGTTAATAAGGGATCTGTAAAAGGTGGACTTACCACACATTGTGCTGAGAGGGTAAAATGGTGCCACCGCATGGAAAAATAGTCCAACATAACCTCCAATATTAAACACAGACCTTATAGCAGAGCAATTTCATGCCCATGAGACTTGACTCAGATTTTCAAAGTCACATTATTTTTAATTCAGAGAGAATAGAAGCAATCCCCAATGTTCATCAGCTGATGGACAAGTTTTAAAATGAGGTATATGCATGTAATGGAATATTATTTAGTAAAAACGGTGGGCATAGAAACATATGCAGCATACTCTATACCAGTAGTTTTCAATCTGTGGGCTGCAACAGGTTTTCAACCTTTGGGGTTGCATATCAGATATTTGCATTACAATTCATAACAGTAGCACAATTATAGTTATGAAGTAGCAATGAAATAATTTTATGGTTGGGGAAACAACTGCAGGAGAAACTATATTCAAGGGTTGAAGTATTAGGAAGGTTGAGAAGCACTGCTCTATAGACTAATATTTCTGTCTCAGCAAAGTTGTTAATAAAAATAAAGAACATTAGAGTTTACATTACCAAGGAATCATACTGAATGGAAATAAATCCAATCCCAAAGATTGTATACTGTGTGATTATATTTATATGGCATTTTTGAAGTGACTTTTTTGTTTTTGTTTTTTGAGACAGGGTTTCTCTGTGTAGCTCTGGCTGTCCTGGAACTCTCTCTGTAGAATAGACTGGCCTCCAACTCACAGAGATCTACTTAACCTCTGTTTCCCAAGTGTTGGGATTAAAGGTGTGTGCCACTGTACTTGGGTTGTGACAATGGTTACTGTCCAGTTAGCCATGGGTGACTCAAGGGCATGCTTAGGGGGACTCTGTGTGGAATTGAAGCCCGGGGAGGGCCCTTTAGATAATTTAATTGGCCCTTGGGCTTCTGATTTTCCTCCTTGGGCTAATGGGGCTGGAGGTTACCCCACCTCTAGTTTAAAGGTGGAAGGGGTTTTCTTTCAATATCTGCCAATGGAAGCCTTTGCAACAGCAAGGACCTTGAGTAGATGGTCTTGAAGGCCGTGTTGAAGGACCAGCATGCGCTCCTCGCACCCCCCTCTCCCCCCCTGTTATTAGAGCACTTCCTCTTGAAGTGGCCTGTCTGTCCACACCCAAAACATTGTTTCAGACCCTGAGACCATTAAGGGGCCAGGAGGAAACTTCCTCTGCATGCTTTGAGTGACACTATCTATAAAGGTGGAGAGATCCTCATTTGGCTTTTGCCTCTAAGGGTCCCTCCTATTTATGCCATGCTGCCAGTCTCAATCCCCAGACCTGATTTGTAAAGGGAGGAGGGATAGTGGCCTATTGTAAGCCTGTACTATATTGGGCAGCAGTCCCTAATAACATGCCAAAGGTGATAGGTCTGGCAGGCTGGGCTCGATCATTTTGATCAGCCTGTACGTGACACTCCTCCCTATATAGGGTGCACCATTTAATGAACATATTATTAGGGAGCATGGCTCTGCATAGTGCCTTCCAATCTTGTGGGATGCATGGCTGATGAGCTAACCCCTTCAGGACAGTTTCTGCCTAAGGAGAGTTAGGCCCATCCTCTGCTACTGCCTTCTTAAATTCCTTTAAATTACCTGCCACCTATAGATACCAGATGGCAGACCTGGCTGCTCCTAGGTTGAAGTTACCTGGAAATGCCTGAGGTTCAGACCTCAGAGGCCCCTTGCAGTATGTAAAAGGGGGGGGGGATAATTTCCCCTCCCAAGGGGTGGAGCCTCCTCATTAAATGGTGGAATGGAAGGACTGATGGGTGTAGTAGGGTATAGCCTTTCTCTCCTGGGGGCCTGTTCCGTTTTATCTTTAGTTTCCTCTCTTTTTTGTTCCTCTCCCTCATTCTCCCCTGAGTAATCTGCCAGACAAGAGGTGGAGCCTTTTGGTTTCAGTTCATCCCTTGACCTCTCCACAGTGAATTGGTCCCACTCTGGCTCTAAAACCAGTTAGGAAATCAAGGAGGAGTTTCCCCAATCCTTTTGCTGTTGAAAACAGGCCTTAAGGGCCAATAGCATTGGGAAAAATCCCAGGGAGAAATCTTTGCCCTGCATATCCCAGCAAAACAAGTTTGCAGAATCTACCCATGCCAGGATTCCTAGAACCACCTCCCAGACCTTGGTTGCTTGGGTCTCGGAAAGTTCCAAATCCCTACTCTTAAGGTGTTGAAGATGCTGTCCTTTTTCCACTGTATGGGTTTAGCCTCTTGTCAAAAATTAAGTGACCATAGGTGTAGGTTTACTTCTGGGTCTGTAGTTTGATTTCATTGATGAACTGGTCTGTTTGTATACCAGTACCATGCTGTTTTTATTACTATTACTCTCTAGTACAACTTGAAATCTGGGATGGTAATAACTCCAGATTTTTTTTTCAGGATTGATTTAGCTATTCTGGGTTTTTGATATTCCATATGAAGTTAAAAATTGTTCTTCCAAGGTCTGTAAGGAATTGTGTTGGTATTTGATAGGAATTGCATTGAATCTGTATATTGCTTTTGGCAGGATGGCCATTTTTATTATGTTGTCCTACCTATCCTTGAGCATGGGAGATCTTTCCATTTTCTGATGTCTTCTTCAATTTCTTTCTTCAAGGACTTGAAGTTCTTGTCATACAGGTCTTTTACTTGCTTGGTTAGAGTTACCTCCAGGTGTTTTATGTTGTTTGTGGCTATTGTGAAGGGTGTTGTTTCCCTAATTTCTTTTTTGGTCCATTTGTCTTTTGTATAAAGAAGGGCTACCAATTTTCTGGAATTAATTTTGCATCCAACCACGTTGCTGAAGGTTTTTATCAGTTATAGGAGTTCTCTGGTGGAACTTTTGGGGTCACTTATGTATACTATCATATCATCTGTGACTAGCGATACTTTGACTTCTTCCTTTCCAATTTGTATCCCCTGATCTTCTTTAGTTGTCTTATTGCTCTAGCTAGAACTTCAAGTACTATGCTGAAGAGATTTGGGGAGAGTGGGCATTGTGATAATTTTTAATAAGGACAGATTAGTAATTTCTAGATGTCAGGAGTGGCAAATGTAGAAGGAGGTCAGTTAGAGGACCATTTAAAACTAAACCTAGTAATATTGTGCCTGTGATCCCAGCACTCAAGAGGCGAGTTCAGAGGCAGTCTAAGTTACATAGTAAAAGACGGAAGTGGTGGAGGTATATACAGCTCAGTGGTAGAGCTCTTGCTGACTTACACAAAGCCCTGGGTTTGATCCCCAGTACTTGATAAGTCATTGCTCTAAACACTATACCTTCAGTACTCAGGCAGGAGGAAAAGGAGATCAGAAGTCCACAGGCATCCTTGACAACGTAGGCGCAGGCCAGCCTGAGCTGCATGACTTATTTCCTCTGTCCCTGTCTCCCAAAAATGAAGAGCCCTTTTTAGTTTGTGAAGCAGTAGAAAGAGACAGGAATCTGACCTTCAGCAGATGGGACTGTTCATTGACACACAAGCTTGCTTTTCTCAGGCTGGAAACTGAGGCTTCGGCTCGGTGGGGGGCTGGTTATGACCCTTTAGAGGTGGGATGGGGAGCTTGAGAATGAGGAAGTTGTTACAGGGTGAGGTCTGCAGCTGTCTCTTGTGAAGTTTCTCCCTCCTGAAATTGTTTGCTCTAGTCAAGACAATCATTTCTGGGGTAGCTGATACACAGATGAGCAAGGTCATCTGTAACATAGGAACTGCTTAGTGTTGTGACGGGGGTGGTGGATGCAGGATCCTACATGGTATCAAAACCATACTAAGTACATATTTACCAAGGAAGATTGTTATTTGTTTGTATCCAGTAATACTGGACAGTTCATTCCAAGATTGGTGGCACATGCCTATAATGCCAGTAATTAGTAAGCCAAAACAGGGAGCAAGTCTGAGGCAAGCCTGGAATACATAGCAAGACCCTATCTCAGTACCAAAAAAAAAGAAATGTGTGTGTGTGTGTGTGTGTGTGTGTGTGTGTGTGTGTGTGTGTGTGGTTTTTAAATGAATAAGAAACATTTCTGTCCAGCAAAAACCATGTTGTTACCATCTCTTCATGTTAAAAAGATAAACAGCAGGATTAACTGTTTACTTTGAGATCCCATGCCTTGCTGTTTTTGAGAAAAGGGAACTCAGTGTCCTGTGTCTAGTTCCCAGCTGCAGGGAAGCAGCCCTCCTCCTCTTCTGGGGAGCTCCTCTCTTGTTCTGGGTCACGTTTCTCCTGCTTCTTCCTGCTCCCATGCCTTCTCTCTTTGTCTCTTGATTTTTACTTTTATACTTCATACCCCAGTTTCTTTTTCCCTTTCCTTGAGTTGATGCTTAGTAAGAGATACTGAAGTAGAGAGTAAGATCTTGTCGACCCTTAGAGACTGCTGCCTCTGATGTGACCTAGAATAGAACATCCAGCCTGTCTTGATTCCCGGAATTCTTGGTGGACTGCTAAGAACTGCCCCGATCTCAGTGTAAACACCCACATGGTCACTTAATCTTCCTTCTTGGCACATGTGCATGTGCTGACACACACGTCCGCAGTCTCCCTTGCACCCACTCTGTGGAGCAGTGAAATTGTACCACTGAATGAAAGAAAGGGAAGTTATATAGTTTAGAAGGAACAGGGAGAGATTGGAATTCTCAAAGGAATTAATTATGCCCTTTACATCTCCCTCTACAAATCTGGTTTGCTTTGTCATTCATTCTATAGTTTTTGTTTTTATTATGTATAATTTTGGAAGCATTCTCCAAATAAGCTGATAAAGGCAGGAAATGAAAGGCTTTTTGAGGTCTGGATACAGCTGTGATTTAGAGCTTGATTTGCATGAATGAGGCCCTGAGGTCAGTCACCACTGCATGTAAATGCCTGTACACACACACACACACACACACACACACACACACACACAGAGAAGGAGAAACCTTTTCGAAGGTAAATATTAACTATATAATGGACCTTTAAGTTTCTAGCATGTTAGACCGCTTATGGGTGTTATTTTTGTGTTTCTGGGAAGGATAATATGGTTTCACAAATACCATCTGCTTTCTTTTTGTTTTGTTTGTTTTTGAGGTGGGGGTCTCACAATGTATCACAGAGTAGCTTTGAACTTGCTGGATATACCCCAAGATGGCCTCAAATCATGATCTCCCTGTGTTGGAACTAGGATTACAGGCCTGTGCCATTGTATTCACTCCTGAGAATACGTCTCCTGGTTCTTCCTGGATGGAACTGAGACTGGCTGGGACAGGGCAGATGTAGGTACTGCATTTCAAGTTATTTATTGCTTTCCCTTAAAAAAACATTACAAATAAAACTACAGTAACAATGGGATGAGGTCACTGCCACAAGACCCATCATCACAGGTTGGTTTCCATCTGAGGAACTCATGTCAGGGCAGACCGTCTTGTCTCTTCGCTTCCACATAAAGATTTCACCTCTACGAAAATAGATACATGAATATCACTAACAATTCAGACTGTCCAGTTGGGTGACAGAAACTAAGATTTTAAGTTTGGAAAAAGTATAGGAACTTAGCTGGGAGTTAAGCAAATTAAAGTCACCTGGATTGTGTGGGCGTGAGAATTGACACGAGCCAATGGAGTCTTGTTCATCAGCCACAGAGCTCAAAAAGAAGTCTCTCACCAGGCCTTGCAGGCTTCTCTGTACCACATGATAACAGCCAGAGAAACGGGAACCTGCTTGGTTAAGGGTGTTTGTTTTACGCCTTAGTACTTTAAGGAGGGAATTTACTTATTACAATGTTATTGCAAGCACAGAAGGGTGGGGTGTGCCCTGGAATGGATCCAGTTCTGGGGCTCTTATTCTAACCACTAAATCTTACTGCCTCCCTGTGAGACTTTTTTCTCTTGGTAATCTCAATTAATCACTTCTAAGATAGTGTCCTTCTCACCTGAGTCACAGGTTTCTCACAAGCAGTGCCGAGGGCTCTCTTGATGTGAATCAGTGTGCATGTTTACCTTCCCCAGTGGCAGGGCAGCTAAAGGATGAACAAACCTCAGTCTGCTTCCCAAAGTAGAAGATTATTTTTACGATCATTAATAATGCATCACATTAATTCATAGCATAGCTTGATTTGAAATGTCAGATCTCCTGACACACACCTCCCAGCGACTCAGAGCCTTCTGAAGATGGTGCTGTGCTCATGCGCACTTACTGTCTTCCAGGACACAGCCACAACCGTGTACAGCATCTCCTGCAAATTCAGGTGTTGGTATGTGAGCTGCAGCCTGCTGTAAAAACGTGTGTGTACAGAGACATCCTTCAACTAAAATCACTGAAGCTCCTTGTCTTGAAGGGAGTCCACGCCCACTGAGTGTCCTTGTCAGATAAAATGTGAGCAGTGAGCCCTCTGTGCCTTCTGCCACCTTGTAAGTTTGCGCTTTGCTTTTGAAAAGGATCTCAAGCCAATCTTTCTTCACCAGCATCCAGAGTGGCAATCATAATCCGTTGTGCCTGCATTGAAAAGTTTGAATTTCCAGGTTCATAATGGCAAACTAAACATTTTGCCTTCTTGACTCTGTGTGGAGAGACATGACACACAGGCAGTCAGGCAGTCTCAGACTGTGAGAATACTCAGATGTAATGAACAGATTGCAGTGATAGCCAGCACTGGCTGGTGGCACTGTTGTTGCCATTGTGATGGGAGGTTTTTAAATGAAATGGTCTTGTACTGGTTGGGGTTCTATAAAGGAACAAACATATAAAATGAATATATATTAAATGGGAATTTATTAGACTGGCTCACAGGATATGGTCCAAGTAGTCCAACAATGGCTGTCTCATGAGGGAAGTGCCAAGAATGCAGTGTTTGTTTGGTTCACAAGGCTGGATGTCCCAGCAGTCCCTGCAGTGCTGTAGTTCTGGAGGGTTCCGGTAGAGCTGTTGGTTGTCAGTCTACATTAGACTCACGAAGAAGTTAGTTCTAATATTGGTGGAGAAATGCTGCAGCAACGTGATAAATGGTGTTGCTGAGAGAGTGGGACAAGCACCAAGAAACAGTTTCCTTTTTCTGTGCCCTTTTCCATATGCTGCCAGAAGATATAGTCCACATTTAGGGTGTGACCTTCGGCTTCAAATAACCTGTTAAAAACTCCCTCACAGGAGTGCCCAGCCATTGGGTTCCAGTTAAGTACAACTGGAACCAACCATCACAAATTCATCTCTTGTCAGTTTGACATGCAATCACATTTCCTTAGTGTCCAAATGAAACAATAACCAAGTCATAATCCCACCTCGCAGGGTTTAACTGACCATTGTAGAACATTATATATTTGCAAATAGGTAGCAATGTCACTTGAGGAATGTTTAGTGATTCAGGATCTCATAACTTAAATTTGATAATATAGATTTAAAACACTTAACCAATGGTATTATCTCAGTCACTGTGTTACATTACATTCTGGCCTCTTCTGGCACCCACACACAAATGCTACACATAGACACACTCATGCAAATAAACTTAAAGTTAAAGCACTTTAAAACATTTTTAGATTAATTTTTATTAATTAATTTATTTACTTGCATCCTGATCACAGCTTCCTCTCTCTCCTCTCCTCTCAGTCCCTCTCTGTCACCTCACCTCCCTGCCTCCCTTTCTCCTCAGAAAAGGCTCAGAAAAAGGAAGTCCTCCCATGGATATCAACCCACCTTGGCATATCAAGTTACAGTAGGACTAGGCGCATCTTGTCTTATTGTGTTCTAGACAAGGCAGTCCAGTTAGAAAAAAGGGATCCAATGGCTGGCAACAGAGTCAGGTAAAACCCCTGCTCCTGCTGTTAGGAGTCACACATGAAGACCCAGCTGCACCACTGTTACATATGTGCAGAGGACCTAAGTCAGCCCCATGTGTGCTCTCTGTTTGGTAGTTCTCTCTCTGTAGGCCGCTACAGGCCCAGATTAGTTGATTCTGTAGGTTTCTTTTTGGTGTCCCTGACCTCTCTAGCCCCTTCAATCATTTGTCCACCTCTTCCATAGAATTTCCTAAGCTCTGCCTAATATTTGGCTGTGGGTCTCTGTATCTCTCTCCATCAATTGCTGGGTGAAGCCTCTCAGATGACAGTTATTCTAGGTTCCTGTCTACAGGTGTACCAGAATAACATTAATTGTATCAAGGGTGGGCTCTCTCATAGCATGGGTCTCAAGCTGGGTTAGTCATTGGTTGGCCAATCCGTCAATTTCTGCTCCATATTTTCCCTGCACACCTTATAAGCAGGAGAAATTGTGGGTGGAAGGTATTGTGGCTGGGTTGGTGTCCCAGTCTCTTCATTGGAAGTCTTTTCTGGTTACAGAAGGTAGCCAGGTCAGGTTCCATATCCCTTATTGCTAGGAATTTTAGCTAGAGTCACCTTCATAGATTTCTGGGAGTTTCCATTGTCCTAGATTTCTAGTTCATTCCCAAGATGCCACACACACCCCTCCCCATTGATCCAGTTCTCTCTCCCATAATTTCTCCCTCTGTCCTCCCCCCCCCAGCTTGATCCCTCCTGCTCCCATCCACTCCTGGTTCCCCACCCAGTACCTTCCCTCTATACCCCCATGTCTATATTTCCATTTCTCAGTGAGATTTAAGCATCCATCCCCCTTGAACCGTCTTTATAAGACACTTTTTTTAAAAAAATAAGACTAAAATTAATGAGCCTTACTTGTTCTAAAAGGAAAAGAATAATAGAATAAATTTGCTTTTGGAAATAGAAGAAATATAAATATGAGTCGAAATTTATGCCATAAACAAATAGAGAAAGTGGAAAAGTTGACTCTGTGAAATCATTAATTACAGTCTTAAAATGATATTGGTGCAATGGATCAGCAGGTAAAGATGCGTGCTGTGAAATCCTGGTGACCTAAGTTCCAACTGCAGAAACCATACAGTGATGAGAGAACCTACTCTAAGTTGTACCTTGACAAGCGCCCCCTCCCCTATGGTGCACACACACACAAAATAAAAATAAGTAAATAATTAATGTTAAAACACTTTTGAATTAATAAAGATTAAAATAACAAGAAAAAAGTATAGTTATCAGTGCCTTCAGAGACTACAGATTGAGGAAGACAAATGGAAAAATCACAATAAAAATACATTACTGAGTAAGGTGTAGTGATGCACGCCTTTAATCCCAGCACCCGGGAGGCAGAGGCAGGTGGATCTCTGTGAGTTCTAGACCAGCCTGATCTACAAAGCAAGCCTAGGACAGCCAGAGCTACACAGAGAGACCCTGTCTTGGAGACCCCAAAAAAAAATGTGTGTGTGTGTGTGTGTTACCAAAATGTCTCAGAAAAAATTTAAAAACTCAGAATAGTTCATTTATCATGAGGTTGTTTTCTTTCCTAGGAACTAAATGCACTGGAGACAAATGATTTTATTACCAAGATCTCCAAATCCTTCAAAACACAGATCAAACCTTCTACACAGTTCTTTATCAGCTTGTTGTATAAGCCAATACAGATGATCTTCATGCCAGATCTTGGATGAGAAAATAATCTAGCATAAGACATGTAGGATGAGAACAAAGGCCATTATTACTCATAGATATGAAATTGCAAGCACGGTCTCAGCAGTGAAAACTTCCATTCTTGTTAAATGTATACAGTTATTGCTTACCACATTAACAAATCAAAGATGAAAAACAATCATTTCAATTAATACCATAATTGTATTTGATAATATCTAAGAGTTAGAGACACCTGACAAAAGCAAAGGTTTTTAATTTTTTTATTTTCCTCTATAAATTAAACATAGATTCTCTTCTCATGCAATGTAATCTGAATACAGTTTCCCCTCCCACTACCCCTCCCAGTTCCTACCCATTTCCTCTCCCATCCAGATCCACTCTCTTTCTGTCTCACATTAGAAAAGAACAGGCTTCTAGGAGATAACAACAAAACATAGCTAAATAGAATATAAGATAAAACAAAAATCATCATATCAAAATTGGATAGGACAAGCCAACAGAAAAATAAAAGAGCCCCAAGAGATAGCACAAGAATCAGAGATTCACTCATTTACACATTCAGGAGTCCCATAAAAACACCAAACTGAAAGCTATAGTATTCCAGGACTCGGTGCAGACCCTTGTAGGCCCTGTTGTGCTGTTTCAGTGTCTGTGAGTTCATATGAGCTTTGCTCAGTTGTTCTAGAGGACCTTGTTCTCCTGCTGTCCTCCATCCCCTCTGTCTCCTGCACTCCTTATGGCCTCCTCTTCTGCAGGGTTCCCTGAGCTCTGATTGGAAGTATTTGATGGGGAGTCTTTAGAAGTGTGTGTTCCAAAGTGTGTGTGTGTGTCTGTGTAATGTCTGGCTTTGGGTCTCTGTATTTGTTCCCATCTGCTGCAGGAGGAAGCCTTTTTGATGATGGCTAAATAAAGCACCAATCTATGAGTGTGGTGGTTTGGATGGTATGGTCCCCATAGACTCATGTGTTTGAATGCATGGCCATAGGGAGTGGCACTATTAGGAGATGTGACCTTGTTGTAGGATGTCAACGTAGAGGTGGGCTTTGAGGCCATATATGCTCATGCTACACACAGTGTGACACACAGTCTCCTTCTGCCACCTGTGAATCAAGATGTAGAACTCTCAGCTCCTTCTCCAACACAATGTCTACCTGGACTCTGCCATGCTTCCCACCATGATGATAATGTACTAAACCTCTAGAAAACTGTAAGATTAAATGTTTCCTTTATAAGAGTTGCTGTGGAGTCTCTTCACAGCATTGGAAACCCTAAGACAATGAGTTTAGCAGAATATCATTAGGAATATCATTTTATTGTTTTTCAGGTATTTTTTTTTGTTTTTATACCAGTAATAGTTGTTTTTATCCTATGTCTCTGAGGTATCTCAGTTCTGGTTCTTGGTCATCCAAACAGTGTCAGGTATAGTTTCCATCTACGGAGTGGGCCTTAAGCCAAATCAGTCATCAGTTGGTTACTGCTATAAGGTTTGTGCCACCATTGCCCTAGAGTATTTTGCAGCAGAACAGATTGAAAATCAAAGGTTTTAGGGTTGAGTTGGTGTTTATTTTCTCTTTTGGTAGCCTGCAGAGTACCTTTCTGTGGCAAGGACACTACAATATGGGAATGAAGGTTCTATGTAGACACCAGCTAGACCTCTCCATGTACTACTGAGTAGTGTGGGTTTGTGTTCAGCAATGGGGCCTTGCTGTAAGATTGTGGATAGCAATCTATTGGCAACAGCCTGGGTTGAACAAAGTTTTTTTTTTTTTAATATGAATCTCGTGATCAGTCTATTTCTAGCTTTTTGAGGCACCTCCACTCTGATTTCCATAGTGACTACCAGTTTGTACTCCCACAGGCAGTGAATAACTATTCCCTTTTCCCTACATCCATGCTAGCATCTGTCTTCTTAATTTTTTTCTTTGTTTTAAAATCCTGATAATTCTGCCAAGGGTGGGGGTATGAAATCACGAAGTGGTTTTAATCTGCATTTCCCTGGTGTTGTATTTTAAAACATTTTTAAAAATGTTTCTCAGCCATTTGTATTGCATCTTTTGAAATACATTTCTATACATACAGTATTTCTGATAAAATACTGTAACCAAAAAACAGCTTAGGAATGAAAGGGTTTATTTTGGCTTAGAGGTCCAAAGCAATAGAGACCATCACAGTGTGGAAACCATGGCAACATGCAGGGAAGTATTGTGGCAAAATCCGGAAGCTATCTGAGCATATATTCATCTACCTGCAGAAAGTAGACTAAGGCTTTAAATGCTCAAAATTAGCCTCTGGTGACTACTTCCTCTAACAAGGCTCTATCTCCTAATGTTTCCATAAACTCCACAGACAATACCCCCCAACTGGGAACCAAGTGTTTAAATATATGAGCATATAAGAGACATTTCTTATTCATGGCTATCTCCTGGAACTAAATGATGGGATCTTATTGGTGGACACATTACAACATAGACACTCAAGCCAGAGATGCCAAAAGCTTCTCTCTGCCTGGTAGCTTTACCAGCTTTATTTGGGATGATGAAGGAGAAGAGTTGTCAATCATCTTACCCAATGGCAGACCTCTGATCTACAGTACCAACTGTTTGTCAATACTGGTATAGTATGTCAATATTGGTGCAGTAGTACCACTGCTGCAATAGTGGCATGACCATTAGCAGATAATGAAGCATTTGTCTTTGGACTTGAGGCCCATTCTAGGAGAGAAAATGCATGCCTAATATGTTAAATCTAATTTTTAAAAATTTTTAACGTTTATTTTTTACTTTACATCTCCATCACAGTGCCCTCTTTCCATCCTCCCAGTCCTGCCCTCCCACCCTCTACCCCCTATCCCTTCCATCCCACTCCTCTGGAGTGGAGTGTCCCTACAAATCAGTCCCCCGCCCCAGTTCAGCAGTCATATGAGGGCTAAGATCCTCCTCATACACTGGGACCCCACAAGGCAGCCCCACTAGAGCAAAGTGTCTCATTGACAGGAAACAAAGTCTATGTTCATGTTCCCCTTGGTGCATTGGTTGTAGTATAGTTATCCTGTACTATATGGCTAAAATCCAATTATAAGTAAATAGATGCCATGTGCATCCTTCTGAGTCTGGGTTAGCTCACTCAGGATGAGCTTCTCTAGTTCTATCCATTTGGCTGCAAATTGCATGATTTCCTTGTTTCTGATGGCTGAGTAGTATTCCATTGTGTAGATGGACCACAGGTTTTTGTGTTTTGTGTTTTGTTTTTGTTTTTTTATCCATTTCTCAGTTGAGGGTCATCTGGGTTGTTTCCAGTTTCTAGATACCATAATTTTTTTTTTTAAGAAATCCCTCACAGCCAAGGAGATCATTCTTGGGGATATGGGAGCTATTAAACAGAGTGCCTATATTATCTGTCTCCCCACCCCCAAAACTCAGGGAATATATCCAGAGAAAGGGAGAAGGAATGTAAAAGCTAGAAGATAGGGAAGAATGCTTTTGTGCTAGTGAATTTATGTCAACTTGACACAAGTCATTTGGGAAGAAAGACTCTCAATTAAGAAAAAGCTTCCATAGGATTTGCCTGTAGACAAGTCTGATAGGACACTTTCTTAATTAGTGAATGATGTGGGAAGGCCCAGCCTATTGTGGGTGGTACTGCCCCGAGCAAGTGGTCTGGGATCATATAAGAAAGAAGGCTGAGCAAACCTGCGACCAGTGTTCCTCTGTCGCCTCTGCATCAGTTCCTGCCTCCAAGTTCCTGCCTTGAGTTTCCTCATTGACTACAATCTGTATGATGAAACATACCCTTTCCTCCCAGAGTTGCTTTGGTCTGTGTTTTTATCACAGCAATAGTATCAAACCCTAAGACAAATGTAAAATGCTCTCTTCTAGATATGACATAGCCATTATTCTTAGGAACTCACCGCAGCTGTAGGTTAGTTGCACAAAATTGAGCCTAGCAACAATCTACCATGGATGCAGGAGAGGTTCCTGAGAACATACCCCTGGCGGAGAAGCTGTGGATAGTTAATGGCTGGTAGGAGAAGAGGGATCATTTTTCTTACGTGATGTATCCTCTAGTTAGTTACCCATGCTCCAGTAAATAAGCCCCAACCTATGCTCATGAAACAACTTTACTTAAACTTGGTGAATTATTTAAACAAAATAGGAACACATATGGCACATCCTATAATCTAGCACTTGCGGTTGAGGTAGAAGATCCTCAGCCATACAACAAGGTCAAGGCGAGCCTAGGCTACATGAGATGTTAGTGTCCACAGAAAGAACAGCTCTCATCTTCCTCGTTTTTTCAAGACATGGTTCCACTGTGTAGCCCTGGCTGTCCTGGAACTCACTCTGCTGGCCTTGAACTCAGAGATCCACCTCCCTCTGAACCCTGAGTGTTGGTATTAAAGGTGTGCACTACCACACCATAGGGCCACAGTTCTAAGCTTAAAGAAAGTGAGAGATGTTTTATTCTACTAGGGCCATTATGAGTGACCATGGTCTAGGAACACAGATGTAGGTTACACCAAATTTGGCACTCCAATGTGGAATCAGTTTCATAGTTTTACAGAACAGAGAAAGTCATAAATCAAGGCAAGTTTAGACTGTATTGGAGTATACTGGAGAAGTAATTACAGTGAGGTAGATGGGAAGGCCCAAGATGCTATCTGATGGCATTTGTAGCTCTAGAGATGGTGAAAAGTAGTATTCTGTTAAAGTTGTAGCTCCTAAGAGCTGTCTATTATTTTTTATCATGATGTGTTAGTTCAGATACAGACTGTGGCAAGGAATGACTTCCCCGAAGGCTGAAGCCAGCCCAACATGAAGTAATTAGTTTCTGAAACTGGAAAATCCCAGTCCCTCCACAGCACTGAGATTCTAATCAGAATGTGCAGATTCCCTCCACAACCAGACACAGCTTCTCATCAGAAGTGTTTGTTCACACTGTTACAAAGCAAAACAAACAAAATTGGAAGTAAAAAAACAAAACTGGTGTGGTGAAATGATACCATGATTACAAACAAGGGAAATTAGGGTGATAGGTCACAGAAGTTCAGTACATAGTTTAACTACTTTTATATACCAGCAATATCTGACAAATTGTCATTTAATACACCAAGTAAATTCATAGTCAGTCCAACAGTTGGCCTAATATAACATGTACAAGAATGTTTTAGAAAAGAAAAAAATTTAAGCTTTAATATCAAATGTACCTACCAAAGAAAGATTTGCATGCTGTTCCATTCACTGCACCCAGCTCTGTGCTGTATGGGTCACTTTAATCCTTGTCACAGCTTTCCGCATTTGCTTCTGTTATTTCCATGTTAAAAGGAGTAAATTCAAGCTCATATAGGTAAGTAATTTTTGCAAGGTCCTAAGTCGCTGACAGGTTATTGCTTCACTGGGAAACTGTTGGGTTCCATTCAGTATTTCTAGTGGTTCAAGAAGAGTAAGCAGATCAAGGAAGATTTCTGCAGAGACATGCACCAGCATTATTATTTTTTTTTTTTTGAGATAGTATTTCACCAAACACGAGGCATTGACAAATACATGGAATTCACTGTGTGCTAACTGGTTTTGTGGAAATCCACTTCAGACATGAGCCAGCATGCCACTAAGCCACAGCTCTGTGTGTAGAACATTGGGAGAACATAACTAGCCAGCATAAGCCAAGGAAGAAGAGCAGCATTCAGGGCAGGAACCTGGAGGCAGATGCTGTGGAGCAACACTGCTCACTGGCTTGCTCCTCCTGGCTTGCTCGGCCTGCTTCTTATATGATCCACTTGTCCTAGAGCAGACTAACACACAAAAGTATCCTCCAACTCCCTTGGCTATTTGAGATAAAGCAGTAGTCAAGCAAACCACGAAATAGTAGTATCAGTTCCCCACCTCCCCCTCCTAGTATAACAAAGGAACTTTATATTGGGTTCCAAAGAGACATTTATCATAACTTTTTAAGCAATAACATTTAGTAAGCCTTAATACCATCACTAGCAGAGGGCCACCTTGACTGTGTCTTCCTGTAGGAGAGTCTGGGGCCTTCTCAAGAAGTGCAGCTGGTCCTTGTCCTCCTGGTCCTCGTCCATCCTCATCCCCATGGCTCTGCCTGGATTTACCTCGTTCAAGGAGAGAAAGACTGAATGATGAGGCCATGGCTTGTGATAGAGAGTGCCAGTTCAGTAGAAAAGAACATGTGTTCATTCTTGCTCTCACAGAGGGTGCTAAAAACAACAACAAGGGACAGAGAAAGCATGATTGTGTCTTAAAAGAAAACCTAGATCTAATCGAGATCTCTATATCCATCTCAATGAACCCAAGTGTTTGAGAGCACAGAGGAGCAGTAGTCTCATGAATGATTCCCAGCATGTTTCTTTCTACTTCTCCCTTTCCATGAATTGTTAGTCCTGAGATTCACAAGACAAAAAAACAGTTCCAAAATTTTGAGCCAATTTTAAAGCAAGTTTTAATTAAATACTAACCAGGATGTACTGTGCTCAGGTCCACTCTCTGGAATCCCAGCAAGTCACATTTTGTAGGGGCTTTTTAAGGGCAAAACCACAGAGCTATAGTATTTCCCAAATGGCTTTGTTATTTTCCAAGAACTGTAATTCCCAGCATTCTAGTAAGTTACCTTGTTCTTGGACAGGTGAGGCTTATAGGATGACTTTGGCTCTCACAGAATCTGCAAGATGAGAGCTCCTGAATTCATAAAGTGTCTAAAAAGGAAAGATAGCCTCATGTGCACATATACAATATTAATACTTAAAATCATATATATATATGTGTACACACACACACACACACACACACACACTATGGGGCCAGTGAGGTGGCTCAGAGGGTAAAAAAGGCATTGCTGCATAATTAATGACCTGAGCTCAATTCCCAGAACCCACATAAAGGTGCAAGGAGAGAAACGTCTCCACCAAGTTTCCTTCTGACCTCCACCTGCACACTATAGTACATGTGCACACACATACACAATGAGCCCCCAGATTTTGTGACAGGATGATTGGCACTGATCCAAATATGGTCATTGACAGATGTGCACTGTATCAGAGACGGCTCCAAGAAAGCTGCTTAGGACTAGACAAGTGGGGTGCAGCAGCTTAAGGAAGCATGGGTAACAGCAGAAGTTTGAGGTAAAATTTGTGAAAAAGACATGAAAATTAATTGAAAATAAAATAGAAAGACTATCTATATAGCTCATTGACAAGAGATGGGAGGTATAAGACCCTAGGTTCAATTCCCATTACCACAAAAAAAAAAATGTAATGTAAAATAGAGTCTCATTATATGAAATACTATCCTTTCTCTAACAATTCATTTTGACATTTATTTTTATGAAATAGATCATAGTATATTTTCCTAGTTATAATTTTCTGTTTGATTTATGAATTAAAAAATGTGTTATAGTTTCCAAAAGCAGGTGAACATTGTGGCTCATACCTGTAATCCCAAGTCTTGGGAGGTAGACAGAGAGGATCTTGAATTCAATCCATCATATACTGTATGGGGACAGGATAGATAGATAAATAGATAGATAGATAGATAGATAGATAGATAGATAGATAGATAGATAGATAGATAGATAGATGGTAATAAATATAAATATACTATAAAATATATTATTATATATAAAAATGTAATAAATGTGTAATAATATGTATACTTTCCAAAGCTAAACATGGCAGGGTACACCTGTAATTTCAGTACTTTGAGTGCTAGACACAGGAGGATCAGGGCTTCATTGACCACACAGTGAGTTTGAGACCAAGATGGACAAAGTAAGATCCTCACTCAGAGGGACTGGGAAGATAGCTCAGTAGGTAAAGACACTTGCCAACACAAACTGAGTGACTGTGTTCAAGCCCTGGAATAACAGCCCAGGTACAAGAGAAAACTGACTTCACAGTGTTGTCCTCTGATCTACACTCTTGGACCATAGCAGGATTGCTGCTTCACACACACACACACACACACACACACACGGGGGCGGGGGGGGGGGCATGTACTTGAATCCAACCTCATTTGCCCTTATTCGTCGCTTGGACCATAGCAGGATTGCTGCTTCACACACACACACACACACACACACACACACACACACACACACACACACACACACACACACACGGGGGCGGGGGGGGGGCCATGTACTTGAATCCAACCTCATTTGCCCTTATTCGTCGTTATCAAGTGACTGCACTGGAGTTTCAGGGAAGAAGACAGATCTTCTTGGTTCTTCTTTCATAGAAAATAAATATACTATTCTTTACAGGTCCTGCCTTCTCGTGCAGGATGCTTGTGGGATGTTCGGGGAAGTGTACTTGGACAGTGCCCTCTGGAAGAGCAGACAGTTAGAAGGGAGGTCCTGCAGCGTGTCAGGAATGAAGGTTCTACAGAAGGCTACAAGAGGAAGGTGAGCGTGTTCTGGAGGTCATCCGCTTTGTACAATGACTATTAAAAAGCAAACTTCTTATGTTTTTATCCAAGATTTTTATTTTTCAGACAGTAAGTCCCATACTTGGACTGTAAAGTAAGACTGGCAGTTGAGTGGTCATACTATATCCCTGGAGAAACATAATTGACAATCAAAGTAATTAAACATTTTTCTGATTAATATCTTCTTGAAATTAAACGAAAATGAGTAGGAACAGTATGCCGTTTAGATACATGTACACTAAGTGAAATGTCTCTAGTAAAAGAATTAATTGTTAACATTTATATTTGTTCCAGAAATATACTGTTATCTAAGTGTTTAGTTTTTTAAGTTCCCTCATTTCTAGAAATTAATACATTTTGGTAATATTATTTTTGCCTCTTTGACTACTATTTCAAGTTAAGATAGCTTAAATATAGTAAAATTTGTAGAAATAACTGTTCAGTATTCATTTTTACCCTGTTGTGTAATCAGAGACCCTAGTGCAGTAGTAAAGCCCTCTGTCAGTCCAGCTCTTCCCACCAGCTCTACTTACCTCACCAGCTGATGGAATCTGACCATTTAAGTCATAATAAAGGGAAACAGAAAAAACAACAAAGATTTTAAGGTGTTGTATGTATGTTTTACCTCTTGACCTTGTAATTGAAGATTTATTTTCTGTAGTTTTCTAAATTATGACTGTAAAAAACTCTGTATAATAGGGCATGTACATGAAAGTCTAACTTAATGAAAAGACAACTTTATAAGATTTGAACAAAACTTTTTTTTCTTTGAGAGAGGGTCTCAGTACATAACCCTGACTGACTTAGAACTGTATGTATATAGACCAAGCTGGCCTAAAACTCACCTAAAAACTTTGCTTACTGAGTTTTGAAATAAGCAAAACTGTTTACATTGTCAAGTATTAATGCTTTTTCTGAGTGTGGGGTATACCTCTGTAATTCCACCATGAGGTGGAGACAGAAAGATGACAAGTTCAAAGCCAGTCTGGGCTACATGAGATCCTGTCTCTAAAAATCCAGAAATTGTTAGTGCTCTCATGTGCAGATGGTTCTGGTCCAAGTGTCAGGGCGCCTCGCCTTGGGTAGAGCGAGATGGACCGCACCATGCTCTTGTTTCACCAGGAGTCACTTAAGTCTGTAAATCAGAGGACATAAGGGACATAGTTTTTCTCCTTTAAGTATTTTTAATTTATTCTTTGACACGTTCATAAATGTTTTCAATGTATCTTGATCATACATATCCTCCCCCAGTTCCCACTCCAGTCCGCAGACACTCCCAACAGTCCACCTTCCTGTGCTGAGAGCTCCCTCCCCCACCTCTTTTTAAATAACCACTGATTCCAGTCAGCACTGCCCTCTGGAATGGTTACTGACCTCACTATTGACTGGGTGTTGCTCAGGTCCGTGCAGATAACCTTAGCTGCAGCAAGTTCCGAAGTACAGCAGCCACGCTGGACACAGCACGCTTCCCCGCCCCCCGTTGTTACCTGAATGTCGGTGGGGTGATGTAAAAGTCTCACTTAGGTATGACACTCGGCAGTTACTCATTCTCAGCCCTTTGGCCAGTTGCATGTGCCTACCTCAACTTTTACCCACATAGCAGATAATATCTATGTGCAGATAGCTATCTACGGGTGAGCGTAAATGTCACTAGGCAGATGACAACACATCTGCTCAGCAAAATAAAGCAGTAGAATCCCTGGCACGGTTGGCAGCACCAGGCATGGATTTCTTCTGTGGAGAATGCCACAAACCCAGTCAGAACATGGTTACTGTCTTAGTTGGGGTTGCTACTGTGTTGATGAAACACCATATCCAAAAACACCTGTGGAGGAAAGGGTTTTTCCACTCACACAAAAGCAGTGAGGGAAGGAGCTCAAGCAGAGCAGAAAGCTGGAGGCATACAGAGGCCATGGAGGGGCTCTACTTACTGGCTTGCCCCCATGGATTGCTCAGACAGCCCAGGGATAGCTGAGCCATCCCTCATAAATCACTAATTAAGAAAATGCCCTATACACTTACTGGTAGCCCCATCTTATGGAAACATTTTCTTTTCTTTTTTTAAATTTAATTAATTTGTTTATTTATTTAGGTTTTTCAAGACAGGATTTCTCTGTGTAACAGCCTGGCTGTCCTGGACTCACTCTGTAGACCAGGCTGGCCTGAACTCACAGAGATCCACCTGCCTCTGCCTCCCGAGTGCTGGGATTAAAGGCGTGCACCACCACCACCCAGCTTAATTTATTTTTTTATTTGATGAGTATGAGTATTTTACTTACATGGATCCTTGTACCCAAGGAGGTCAAAAGCAGGGATCAGATAACATGGAATTGGAGTTGCAGACAGCTGTGAACTGTCATGTGTGTGCTGAGAATCAAACCCAAGTACTCTTTAACTACTGAGCCAACTCTCTAGCTCTGGAATCATTTTCTTAAGTGAGGCTCCCTCCTTGCAGATGACTTTTGTCTGAGTCAAGTTGACATAAACTATCCAGTGCATTTGTCTACCTCCGTAAGATATGTGCCCCTATTTCACCAATGGGAGTATCTATGAAGAAACATTTTTAATAGAAGTATCCTATGCTATAATTAAATAACATAATAATTTTAGGGTTCCCAAACTCTGTTACCTTTCTTCAAGTCACATTATTCCTTCCTCTTGATATTTATTTAATTATAGTAACACCTGAGCTTCTAGTATTGTTGGTAAACCTGTTACAAGTCTATAAGATTCTGAATCATTTGTTGATAACATGTTCCCTGCTTTGGATAGTGACCACCCAGTGTGGCCATTCTAAATCATGAACATTCAGAAGCATTTCTCCTGACTGGCCTAGTCTTTGTCCTGTCAGCCCTTTCTGTAATACCTTTCAAATGAGTGACAGGCCTGTCTGAGAGTTTATGTGCCTGGAAGACATATATTCCATAAATAGATCTGCTGTAGGACAAAGTTGGAGCAGATATAATAGCATTCTATGTGTTGTATGTATATGTCTTAATGACAAAGGCCTCCTGTTTTGTATTCCTATATTAGAATGTAACTGTGTGTTATGTGTCATATTAGGCATATGAACCCCATCGTTAAACACTTTCCAACTCAGGAGACTGAAGACTAAGTAGTCAGGGCCAAATATGTACAGTTAGACTCACTCTAGCAAGGCTGGTCTGGGAAGAGAGCCCAAAGACTCAGTCATGGACTTGAGCTGCTCCCTGACTCCTGTTGTCCCAGAGAGCTGCTCAAGCTAGGGATTGTGGGGACACAGTGTGGAAATTCTAATGCAGATAGATAGAGCCAGGCCTGGGGCCAGGGTCTGTGCCTGTGGGGAACTGAGATTTGTCCAGCATAATGCTATGCATGTACTTAATATTTAGTATAGTTCGTATGTATTACTTGAGGGAGCTCATTGCCATCTTCAGCATTTCAGCGTTAGTAGGCTTCCCATAGGAAGTGCCCCAGTGATCCATCTGCAGGTTATGTTCACACATGCTCAGTGGGGCTCTCTCCCTCCATCCCACCTTACCAGAAAGTGTTTGAATCCTTCTCCATATTTAACTTTCTGCAAAATATTTGATGCTTTTAGGGGTTTATTTTATGCATTTCACTTTTCTTAGGCATGCAGCCATCCAAGTAAATATTTGGAGTATCTTTTTGTTCTTTTGGAAGCTGTGTTTCTTCAAAACAAATTACTAAATACTTTTGGAATGTTGGATGTTATAATTGCCTATTAGTGACATCATCCGCTGTCGGTCATCCACCCATAGTCCAGAAAACAAGGTAGTGTGTCTTTTTACACCCCCTTATTGTATTCGCTAGCAACTCTCTTCAACTTTAACAAAATAGGCTATTTGTAAACCTTAACAAAATATGATTACTTCTAAAAAGTTAGGTCAAAATAATTACATGTCCACTTGCAATATATAGGAAACAACTGTGTTTTTGTTGCTTTTTGTTTTGTATAGTTGGAAGATACTTGTATGGTTAAGCAAAGACATACCATTTCTCAGACCTACTCTAGCAGATTCCATATGTCCACAGTTTTAGTGACAGAACACCAGTCATCCCTCTTTCCCATAGGCCCATCCCACCAGGCAGATGTGCTGCTAACCTGCACAAGGAGCATCCTGTGGCTGCTGCCTCGGTCCAGAGGGTTTGCAGAAAGACAAACAGCATAGATTTCTGACTTTTTTTTTTCTTAATTTAAGTGTCTATATTCACTGGTGAGAGTAAGATGAATCTGATAACCTTCATTTAAGTTTAGAGAAGGGTCCCGTGTTCAAAGCCATCCTGGTAAGGTGTGGTCAGTGCTGGCTGCAGCCATACCTGTATTTCCTCTGCATAGTGTCCACATACCTCTCCAAAGCTCAGCCTCTGACCTTTAATCTCCTGAATGGCCTGCGCAGTAGCTTAGCGAGCCGAACAGAGAGCTTGCGTTACTTTGGTGCTGTATTCTGTGAATGAACTTGATCTTCGTTTTAAATTTTAATTAAAATTTAATTCTAATTTAATTTTTTATTTTAAATTGCAGGAAAATGTTAAGGAAAGGGGGAGGAAATCTGGAATTCGTTCACTGTAGAAGTCATAGACAGCAAATTATTTCACTTAGCAAAGGAATGGAGGAACTTATTTTAGTTCACAGTTCTTGAAACAATTGGCCAGGCATGGTGGCACCTGTAAGCCCAGCACAAGGTGAGGAAGAGTGAGCATTTGAGGCTAGCCTCATTTGCTTAGTGAAGTTCTATCAGCCAGAGCTGCCTAGCAAGACCCTGCCTCAAACAAACTAAGATTCTACACATTCCTTTATTTGTGGTTATTACTTCCCAACTTATTAAAAACAAAGGCCACTAATCTCTTGACTTAAAATACATTATTGACTTACAGGTACCATTTTATGTAGACCTCTTTAAGAACATTCACTTAATTATATAGAGCTTTGCCTCACTTCTAAGAGTGACACAAGAAGCAAATGATCTTGTCTTTAGCCTTCAGTTGCATCCCTGTGAACAGAAAATAAGATGAAATACTGGAGCAGTTGATGAGTCAAGTGACTAGATAGGTCCAAGCTGCTTGGTCTCAGAGCACTCATGGAAAACGTAAAAGTGAGGACCGCAGGCAAACTACTAGGCTGAGTTCAGACCCTTGGTCCCACATGGCAACATAGAGAACTGACTCCCAGATGTTGCCTTCTGACTTCCAGACATGTGCTGTAGTGGACACCCAGACACACATAGTAAATAAATACATGTAGTAAAAACTCTTCAGTGAAAATAAATGATGTGAATCAAGAAAATACTTTTAACATTGGTAACAGTAATTTCTATGGCCACACAATAAAATTAAGAGATGTAGACTAAAGGAAATGTTAAGAGGGTTTGCTAAAAACATAATTCTGGACCATCGGCAGATTCACAGAACCCATATAAAGGTAAAAAGTAGTCCAATCTCTATACATACAACATAGCATAAGTGTGTCTGTGTGTGTGCGCGAGCGTGCCTACATGCACATAGTAATAACAAAATTTTAAAATAACAAAAGATAATTTTCACGTATATACTCAATATGTATTATTTAGTACATCTTAGTGCTATGCCCCTAGCTAGTTGCTGGGGTACTGATGAGCAATGTGCTGTTCTAGATTCATCCCAAACTTTATATTAACCTATAAAGTCAGTTAAATAAAACCTTATGCCCTAATAATATTTATATCTACATGAGATTGTTATGTGACTGTTTGGTTGTTTGTTTGGTATTTTGAGACAATGTCTCATGTAACCCAGGCTCTGGCCTGGAACTTACCCAGTAACAGAGGATGAGCTTGAATTCCTGACCCTCCTACTTTAACCTCCTAAGTCTAAGAGTATAGGCATGTAACATTGGCTTTATTAATAGTTTTAAGTGCTGCTCATTATTCTTATTTTAATGATAATGAGAGATGGCTCAACAGTCAGGAGCACTAGCTGTTTTGTCAGAGTATCTTGAGTTCAGTTTCCAGCACCCATTTCAAACTGCTCAAAAACTACCTTTAATTCCAACTCCATGGGCTTTCACACTTTCTTTGGGCTTCAGTGGGCACCCTCAAATGTGATACATACAAAGAGGACACACACACATACACACACACCCCTGAATAAAAATAATAAATTTCTTTTTACTGTTATAATAATTTGATTTTTTATCTTTATATATATAATTTATATATAAAATATTTAATCTTATCTTTAATTTAAATATTTTATTCAACATTTTATATTTAATATTAAATATTGTATTCAATATTTATTGTAGTTACAATTTATTATTATAGAATACATGTATTTAGCTTTTGTCTTTTCTAAGGTGAATGTCAGCGTTTTGATCTTGAATTATTGCTCAGTGGTAGATCATCTGCCTAGTATATGCAAGTCCCAGTCTCAGTACCCAGTACTGTAGTAAATAAATACATATAGGTCCATACCTGGATTGTAGGTTGAGATCTGTGTAAGACTGGGCTAAAGTAACCCTTCTTTTAAAAACAAACTTACAATGATTAATATTTGAAATATATATTAGAAATGAGCAGCTGTTGTTTACCTAAGCTCTTTTTTTTTTTTTTTTTTTTTTTGGTTTTTCGAGACAGGGTCTCTCTGTGTATCCTTGGCTGTCCTGGACTCACTTTGTAGACCAGGCTGGCCTCGAACTCACAAAGATCCGCCTGCCTCTGCCTCCCAAGTGCTGGGATTAAAGGCGTGCGCCACCACCGCCCGGCTACCTAAGCTCTTTTGTGGTAAAAATTAGAGCATAAAGTTTATTGTGTGAACATTCTGTGTACTGTGATTCAGTAATGTTAATCAATCTCCAGAACAATTTTCATGGTGTAAAACTGACACCTGTCTATTAAATAATTCTCTACCCATCCTGCCCCCTTACTATCTCCTGGGAACTACCTTTCTGTCTTCTGTGCATTGCATTTGACTGCTTTAGGTACCGTGTAAATGAAGAATATTGTAGTGTCTTACATAGTGGAAGGAGAGAAGCACCTTCCTCAAGTGTGCCTTGGCATGTAGGTAAATTAATTAGATAAAGTAAAATGAAATTTTTAAAAATGTTAAAGGAGATGCCAATTCGGAGGAAGGGAACATCCTGAGGATTGAACCTAAGGCTTCGACTGTGCTAAGAAAGTCTTTCCCACCAATCTCCATCCAGTCTGAAAGAGATGGCTACTAACTTTGCCACTGAGATTGTTTTGGGAAAATAAGGGCAAGTGTTCACAATTACATGGACCCCTGGCCTGGTGGTATTCTTCTTTTAGAAAAAGCTTACTGAAATTAAGTAATGTGGCTCCATAATTATAAACTGCACCTCAAATGAAATTTCAAAACCTGTATATTTGGTACTATAGCTGATACTTAATTACGATTCTCAGGGAATTCATTTACATAAGCTTCCAGTTTGTTTTACAGATAGAAGTACTGAACCTCAAAACAGAAACATAGTTAATTCTTATCAGGAATTGATAAGTTGACACTCACTTAGATTCTGGTGTTTTCTGTTGCTCAATAACAATAAGCTGAGCAGCTGGGAGAATCAGAGCCACAAGATATAATCAGATCAGCCACTTTGAGGTCAAACAGTGTGTGTGTTTATTTGGTGTGCTAGTTTACTTCGGTTCCCAACATCCACAATGTGGCCTACAACCATCTAATTCAAGTTCCAGGGAATCCAACGCTTCTGACCTCTGGGGGCACCAGACAGCCACATGGTACAGAGACATACATGCAGGTAAACTCTCATACACATAAAATAAATATTTTTTAAAAAGATAAAACCATGTGCACAGTGCATAGCCTGAAAATTTGAGTCTTTTAGGAAAGAAAATTTTATTACTATTTAAGAAAATAAAAACAGAATAATTCATTCTCTGTCTCCCCCCCCCCCCTCCCACCCCCCAGGAGCTGCCAAAATGCAATAGACTATTAGGAACCTGTTGATCCTGGACCATCATAAGTGAAACACCGCAAATTCAGTCTTTCACTTTTCTCTGCAAACAAGAGAATATAGCTATTGCTGCTGTCAAAATAATTAACAGAGGAAAGAAAATCTTGGCCATTGGTGTAAATGTCATTAAAGAGCAAGTTAAACTGGCATGCTAATGAGATAGATGTGCTTGTTTATTTTTAGATAAACCATTAGATCCTGGCTAAATATGATTAACATTTGATTTTTTTTTTTTTTTTTTTTTTTTTTTTTTTAGTAGTTGCCAATGCAGGAGAATGCTGTAGGAACTTCAAAATCGCAGATGTATGTTTGGTACCATTTCAGAAATCACTGACTAACTATTCTGTCCTGACTACAACCAAAAAATTGTGTTGTAGATTTTTACACAACTCACCTCAGCAACTCAAGCAACAGATTTTAAAATCTAATGTTCTACCAACAAAATACAAAGATATACTAATTTGATACTTAAGTACTGAAGAATGATAGTAGGAAGATATTTAAAATCTTTGTTTTCTAAAATTAAACAATATGTTTCTACAAGTCCATACATCCTTATATGTATAGTAAAATACTGCAATTTGTAACACTTCCGAATGTTTATTAGTGCTGAGGGGCATTGCAACATGCAAAGTGCACTTGCTGTGTGTTTAGATCAAGGCTGCACTGAGGTTGAGCAATGCACCACAGGTGAGCACTGCCAGGAACACCTCCCATTCATTTTGCATTTGACTTTGAATTAACTTTTAGTTCTTGACCATTCAGACACCTTTCAGTACTGTCTTATTTTCATGACCTCCACATTCAATTACATGACGCTGTGCCTCAGGGTGAAGATGTGCACACTACATGGAGCCGTCTTCTTCCCTGGGTGGTGCCAGTATTCACGAAGCAGAACTCCAGTGGCTCTGCCCATTACTGATGCACTGCTCCCTGCTTCAGTTACAGTCCCTGATTATTACAGAGGCCCATATCTTTTGTTTTTGCTTCTCCAGAATACTTTAAAACAATAGGCAGAGTGGCAAGAGCTTGTGACACATGGAAAGGCAGATAGATAATTGGAGCTGTCTCAGCAACCAGCCTGGTGATCTCCCGGTCAGTGAGAGACTGTGTCTCAAAAGACCAAGGTAGACCACACCTGATAATCAACACTGGAGGTAGTCCTCTAACTTCCACAGGTGTGCATGCATTGACACACACAAGCACCTGCATACACAAACCATGTACATGTACTTGCAAACTAAATTAATGAAGTTAGTTAGTGAGTGAGTGAGTTAAAATGCACTTCCTCTTTGGTGAAATGTTGCTCAAGTCTTGCTTATTTTTCTTTGGGAGTCTTGAGCTTTATATTCTTTTTCTTTGTTTTTAATTTTTTTAACTTATTTATTTAGTGTGTATGTCTGCCTCTAATTTACAATCGTCCTTCCTCAGCCTCTTGAGTGCTAGCATTATAGGTATTTGTCACCACACCCAGCCCATATGTAAGTATCTTTTCTCAGAGTCTGGAGCTCAGTAGTAAAGCACTTTACCTAGCTTTTCAGAAGTCCTGGGTTTGATCCTCAGCACAGGCTTTTCTTTTATATGGGGATTGAGGGTGGAGTGAACTCTTCAGCCCTGAGCATGATCCAGCACTTGATGTGGAGGCAAGAGGATCAGTGAATTCAAGGCCATCCTCAGCTACAAGAGAGCCTTTCTCAAAAGCAAAACTGTAAAAATGCATATTTTATACTATGTTGTGCAACTAGAAAGTGGAAAAGCTGGAGTTAAAGCTGCTTTCAAATCACTTCAACAAATTCTATTTTTTAACTGATTTTCTTTATTTTTGAGAATTTCATATATACACACAAGAAATATGATTGTATCCACCCCAACTCTCTCCATATGTCCTTCCCAACACATCCCCCTTCTTAACTGTGTTCTTTTATTTCCTGATCACCCACAATATCTAGTCAGTGCTTCTGGGATGTGCACACGTTTGGGACTATCCTCTGAAGTGTGGGAAAACCTTCCAATAGGAACACCCTCAAAAAGAATATCTCCCTCATCCAGCAGCTCCTCAGTAAGGAGTAGGGTCGAGAGGGCACCTCCCACATCTGTGCAAAAATTTTGGCTGGCTTGATCTTGTTCAAGTTTTGTGCAGATAGCTGTACCCCAGACTTGCCTCAAACTCACTTTGTAGCCCAGGCTGGCCTTCAGTTTATAAGACAGCCTATTTTAGACTCTAGGCCACCCGGGGGCCACTCAAAAAATGAGGAGAGAGGTTATTCCTCTTTTAAAGCCATGTCTACCCTCAAGAGTTCCTTCTCATTTTCCCAAATAAATCTACGTTCTCTGCTTCATACACACACACACACACATCACACACATACAATTGAGGGCACAGAGAGTTTATTTTCTTTTAAAGATTTGTTTTTATTTTATGTGTATGATTGTTTATACATACACAATGCACATGCGCGTGCACCCGTGTGTGTGTGTGTGTGTGTGTGTGTGTGTGTGAGAGAGAGAGAGAGAGAGAGAGAGAGAGAGAGAGAGAGGGAGAGAGAGAGAGAGAGAGAGATTATGCTTTCATGGTGCTCTCAGAGGCCAGAAGAGGGTGTCAAATCCCCTGGAACTAGAGCTACAGGAGGCTGAGACTTGCCATGTGGGTACTGGGAACGCATCCATGATCCTCTGCAAGAGGAGCAAATGCTCTTAGCATCTAGACAATATCTTTATCCCCCAAAAAGCATATTTTAAAATTTACCTTATATTGATCAATATTTACCATATTAGAAATTTAAAGCATATAGTTTATTTCAATTTGTTTTCATTGCTTTTTGTTTTGTTGCTTGGGGTTTTTGTTGTTTGTTTTAGGGGGATGTTTTGTTTTGTTTTGGTCAGGGTCTTATCTGATAGCCGTAGCTGGTCTCAAGACTCAAGAACCAAGCTGGCATGATGTATCAGTGAGGAAAGGAGCTTGCTACCAAGCCTGACAACCTGAATTCAATTCCTGGAGCACACATGGTAAAAAGAACAATCCCCAAAGGCTATACTCTGACTGTGTGCATGCTCCCCTACCGCAGCCTACACCAGAAAATAAATCAGTGTATTTTAAAGGAAGATTGTGTTTTCTCAGGCTCCTGAGTACTGTGATACAGCACAGATAACAGTTTTTATGAAGAGAGGAGCTTTCATGTTTTTGCAGATCTCTTTTTAAATCCTTTTATTACATTTTATTTGTCCTGTGTTTGTTCACATCCATGCCACAGTGAACATCGGGACAGTTTTTGACAGTTGGTTCTCCCTCCCACAATATGAGACACAGAAATCGAATTCGGGTCATCACTCTCAGGGTTAATGAAGTGCTTCTACCCATTGAGCCGTCTCACCAGCTCTGCTGATGTTTGTATTGTCTGGTTTAGTAGAAAACAATGAATTGTCACTTTATAGTCCCTGGGACTCCACTTATATATATATATAAGAGAATGAAAAGATCTTAGTAGAAAACACTCCAGCATTCTTAGCCACATGCTCCATTTCTTAGATAAGCTTACTGGGAGTGCTCAGCAATAGGCCTAGAGAAAATAGCAACTACATAACAAATTCTTTTTTTAATTAATTAGTTTATTTTACATTCCAATCATCATCCTCCTTCTTCCTCCAAGTCCCACCCCATAACAAATTCTTAAGGAAAGTTTACACCCAAATATACACTGGGCTTGAAACACCTGAGCTCTCTGAAGATGAACTAGGTCAGTAGACCAGGCAGTTTCCCCACTTGTCATTTTTCTTTTGCTGATGTGGTTTAATTCTCCGTGAGCAAATTCTTACTCTATCCACACCCAAAAGAAAGGCTTAAATTGTTCTGTGAGATTGGTAAATAGTATCAGGTTAAAAGGGAGGAAGAAGGAGAGAGAGATATGACAGATGTAGTGAGAAAGATTTTATTAACTAACAAAGCAACCAGGTCTATAGAAAGCAAGAGTATGCTCCCTGAGAGAGTAGGAGGGAGGAGTTTGCCTAGAGAAAACTGGCCCAAGGTCAGCTGACATCACCTTACGAGATTTAGTCATGGTGTTCCTTTGGTTGGTTGATTGATTGGTTTTGATTTTTGGGCTTGTTTGTTTTTTTCTGGCTGAAGAGGCTATTTTTTTAAAGTAATTTATTGACTTTACATCCTGATTGAAGCTTCCCCTCTCTCTCCTCCCAATCCCTTCCTCTCACCTCACCTACCTACCATACTCCCCTCTCTTTGTCCTCAAAGAAGGAGAGGCCTCCAATGAATATCAACCCACATTGGCATATCAAGTTGCAGTAGGACCAGCCTATTATAGCCAGACAAGGCAGCCTAGTTAGGGGACATGGATCCAAAGACAGGCAACAGAGTCAGAAACAGCTCCTGCTCCTGCTCCTGCTGTTAGGAGCCCCACGTGAAGACCCAGCTGCATCACTGTTACATATATGCAGAGGCCCTAGGTCCATCCCATGCATGCTCTGTGGTTGGTGGTTCAGTCTCTGTGAGTCCCTGTGGGCCCAGGTTAGTTGATTCTGTAGATTTTTGTTGTAATGTCAAAACTACTGTGACCTTTCAGAGTAGAACATGGTTTTCTTGCTAAATTTTGTAAGTGAGGAAAGGGGCTCTGTTTATTTTATAATAATTATATTTTTTCTTAAACATTATTTTCACAATTTTAAATAAAAACATTTATGTAGTCTTGTGATCTTAATTATTTCTCCCCATCTACTCATTTAGGTTTTTTTGGGCTTTTGGGGGATGGGGGGGGCTTCCACTGTCTTAACATGCACCATTAAGTTATTGGACACCTTTCTGATTTTTTTTTAACATAAGCACTTAAAAACTATAATTTCCCTTCCTATGACTGTCTTTATTGTATCCCATAAGTTTTGATATGTTGTATTTTCATTTAGTTTTGGGACTTTTTTTTTTCATTTCCTTCTTGACCATTCAATAACATGCTGTTGAAATCCTTAAGTTTATGCACTGTGTAACTGTCACAGCTCTGAAGGGAAAAGTATCCTGACAGTCCTGAGCCAAGGACTACCACAAAGTCACACTGCACAACAAACCTCACACAAGAGATTTATTGGGAGAATCACAAGAGGGCAGCTGCCTCTGTTGGGGCAAGAAGCAGCAGGGAACTGAGCAGGAGGCAGGCTTCTATAGGGTTTCTGGTGTAGGTGGGTAGTTTTCCAGGGCAGGGATTGGGGGATTTCGAGCTTGGGGTTGGTGGGGATTGGTAGGTTTTCAAATCCGGAAGTGGGCTCAGACCTTTTAGCCTGCACATTGTATGTAGTTTCTTTTTCTATTGATTTCTAGCTATTACTCTGTGGTCATCAGATAAAATACAAACAGTATTTCAATTTTCCTATATTTATTCACACTTAGCTTTTGTCCAAGTATGGAATGTTTTAAAGAAAGTCCATGGGCCATTGAGAAAAATGTATATTTTATAGTGTTTAGGTAGAATGCTCTATAAAATATGCTAGGTCTATTTGATCTTTGAAATAATTTAAATCCAATGTTTATTTTATTTTATTTCATTTTATTTTATTTTTGCCTAATGGTGTTAATGGGGTATTGAAGTTGAGGTTAATCTCTGACTTTATGTCTAATAGTAGTTATTTTATGAAATTGGGTTCACCTATGTTCAGTGCTTATATTTTTAAAGTTGTGATATGTTCAATTGATTGTTCCCTTGATCAAATAGAGGGACCTTCTTAATCTCTTCTGACTAGATTTTGTTTGAAATCTATTTTGTCAGATATTAGAATCATAAGTCTGTTTGTTCCAAATTTATGCCCCAATATTGTATTGTATCTTTGATGAAGAGGCATTTCTTAGAAGCAGGTAAAAAGAGGGTCCTGTCTTCTAAGTCAGTCTTTTCATGGAGTAGTTGAGACTATTGATATTCAAATTGATTATTAAAAAGTATGTATTTCTTGTCATTTTGTTAATATTGTATTCTTTTCTGTTTCTTAGTCCTCTTTTTCTTATCATCTTGTTAGCATGTTTCCCTGTAGCCTCTTAGATGTATTTATCCTTCCCTTCAGTCTGAAGTGTTTCTTCCAGTCTCCTCTGTGTGGCTGACTTACTGGTTACAAATTACTGTTTTTATTATGGAAAGTTCTCTCTCTTTCAATTATGACACATTTTTGCCAAGTATGTCAGTCTGGGTTGGCAGTTGTGATCTTTCAGAACTCGTAATATATTTTTCCAAGCCCTTTTCACTTTTAAAATCTCCATTGAAAAATCAGAATTCTTATTTTGATGGGCCTACTCTTCTGTGTGACTATCTTTCTTACAGCTTCAATGCTCTTTGTCTGTCCCTATATTCTGTTTTTTAACTATAATATGACATTTTTTTTTCATTTCTGGTCTTGTTATTTGGTACATTGTGTGTCTTTTGTATCTGAAGGGCCATCCCTTTTTACTAGATTTCAGAAATTTTCTTTTTATTGCTTCATTGAAAATATTTTCTATGTCTTTTGCTATTTGACACTACTTCTGGGAAAATGTGAACAAATCATCTACTCACCCCCAAACAGGGAACCAGAAATTGGCCCCTGACTTCCACCTACATGCTGTGCCACACATACACTGGTCTCTCTCTCCCCTATCTTTCTTTCCCCACTACCCCACTTTACCCCCCCTCATATATCTAAGACTGACTTTTAACTTACTGTGTAAACAAAAATTAATTTGAGCTTCTGATCCTTCTGCTATCTCATCCCAAGTGTTAGGATTATAGACATGTGCCAGCATGCCTAGTTTATATGGTGTGGGATTGAACCCAGAGTTTTGTACATGGTGAACAAGCACTCTCCCATCTGAACCCCATCCCCAACTCTTGGATTTTGTCACAATTAAAACATGGATTCTAAAAAGATCCTGGTAAAAGAGTGAAAAACAAGCTACAAACAGGGAGAAAATATTCACATTTCATATCTATTATATAAGGAATTCTCAAAATTCAAGAATAAGAAAGCACATGGAGAAACAAAGAGTTCAGTTAGAAAATAAGGAAAGGGTAAAGGCAAGTCTATTTAGAGGATTTCCCAAAGAGGATGGAAGCGATCGCATGTAAACAAGAATGGAAAGCTACTGCCACTAGTCCTTAGTAGAGAGTGCCAGTAAAGACCCCAGTGAAATATCTCTGGGCTTCATTAGAGTGCCTGAAGTGAAGCAGGCTAGCTCCTAATGCTAGAAAGGATGCAAAACCATGCCTTTCACATTTTGCTGTGCGACTGTAAAATGGTGTAGTCACATTAGACAATTAGTTAGGTTTCTTAAAAGAATTAAACATATTCTTACATTAATAACCAAGTATGTGGGGTTTTTGTTTGTTTGATTTTTGTTGTTGTTTGTTTGTTTTTGTTAACTTGACACAAACGAGTTATCTGGGAAGAGGGGACCTCAATTGAGAAAATGCTTCCATTAGACTGTTCTATAAGCAAGCCTGTGGGTATTTCTTGATTGATGATTGATATGAAAGGCACATACCACTGAGGGCCCTGCCATCCCTAGTCAGGATGTATAAGAAAACAAACTGAGCACTGAAGGAGGAGCAAGCCTGTAAGCAGCATTTCTGCATGGTCTCTGCCTCAGTTCCTGCCTTCAGGCTCCTGTCCTGACTTCCTTCATGATGGACTGTAAGCTGAAATAAACTCTTTCTTCCCCAAGTTACTTTTAGTCATGGTGTTTATCACAGCAATAGAAATATAACTAGGACATCAACTACTTTTCTGTTGCTTTGATAAAACACCATGACCAAGACAACTTAAAAGAGGAAAGGATTTATTTGGGACTTACTATTCCAGAGGAGTGACAGGCCATGATCCCATGCAGAGCTGAGGTAGCAGAAGGCAGACTGTTGGAGCAGCAACTGAGAGCTCACATCTCAAACTGCAAGCAGGAGACAGGGGGAGCTAACTCAAAATGTCAAATCTTTTGAAACCTCCAAGCCTGCCTCCAGTCGCATACTTCTTCCAGCAAGGCCACACCTCCTAATTCTCCCCCAAACAGCCAACAGTTGAGGAACCAAGTATTCAGTTGCCTGAGACTTATGGGGATATCTCATTTAAACCACCGCCAATACCAGCAATTAAATGAAAATTTTATATTCACACTCAAACTTGTATACAATTTATTTTATAGCAGCAATTTTTATAAAAATGGACACCCAAATGTCCACACACTGATGACTGCATATATAAAATGTCTATTATCCATGCCTTGAAATATTTAATGGCCATTTGGCCATTAAAAAATATTGATATGTTCTATGATATGAATGTACCTTATTATAAATAATGGAAAGAAGCCAGTGGTAAAAGACATTATACTGTGTAATTCCACTCATATGCAAATGTCCTTGTCCACACCAAAAATGTAGAGATGCAGAAAGAATAAGCTGTCAAGCTTACATATAAAATATACATATATATTTTAATGAAATATACTTTTAAATTAATAAGATCTACAATAGAAAAATTCAAAGAGAAATTAGGTTGTGGGGATAAAGAGAATAAGGAAAGTGGATACCCACTTTTTTGTTTGTGTTTTGAGACAAGGTTTCTCTATGTACCCCAGCTGTTGTAGAACTAGCTCTGTAGATCAGACAGGCCTCAAACTCAGAAAATCAGCAATGGGATGAAGCTATAAATCCAAATCTCATCCCTAGTATACTTCCTTCAGCAATGCTCAGATCCTCAAAGCTCCATAATCTCCTCAAACAAGTCACAAAGTGTTCAAATGCCTCTGTGTAAGAGAGACATTTCCCATTCAAACACTGCATGTCCCCACTAGACATTTATTTTCTGATAGAACATTTTTGTAACTTTTTCCCCCAAACTGTTTATATTTCCGAAACAGAATTTGGTGGTTTTGATAATAGATTAATCATGAACACTAGTTCTGACTGTATTTATTAATTCTTTGAAAAGTTAGCACATTGTATTTTTCCAGTTTTTTTTAATTGAAATATAATTACATCATTTCTCCCCTTTTCCTTCCTCCAATCCTTCCCATCTCAGATTATGACCTCTTTCTCCTTTTCTTTGTTATTGTCATACATTCGTGAGCACAGGTGCTTGCATGCGGGCACACACACACACTGCTTAAATACAATTTCCTCAGTCTGTTAGTGTTACTTGTGTGTGTATAGTTTCAGGGGTGACATTGGTATTGGAGATCCAGTCAAGAGACTCATCCCTGGGAATGACTGTTTCTTTCCCTTCAGCATTCTTTAGTTGTCTTTAATTGTTTGTTTGGAGGTAGGGAATCCATGAGATTTCCTATTTTGTGTGTTAACATGTGTTTTGTTTTTGTTGTTCTTCAGGAAAGATTGGCTTAATAGAATGTTGCAAGTGTCTTTTATATCTTCTCACATCCTTTGTCATTTTACTGTCCCCCAACACCCTGAAGCTGAGAGCGTGTAGCCAAACCACAGAGATGCCACGCAACCCTAACTGACCACAGAAGCCCATATTCATGGATTGCACTTGTTGGGAAACTTGACTTTTTCAGTTTACTCTCTAGGAAGGGATGCCTTTATTCAAGTGGTGCTCTAGGCAAGTGCTGTGTCACTGAGCTGAACATCGTCCCTTTATTGTCATACCAAAAGAATCTCTTTTTGCATTGGTCTCTTGCACTACTTGTATTTTGTTTCTTCAGAAAAAACTCAGGGATTAAAATGCTGGGGTAAGTGGAGTGTGGTCATACTCCTGTAATGCTAGCACTCCAGAGACCATAGTGTGCAGCATTCCAACCAGCATTGGGCTATAATAAGAGGCTTGTTTTATTTAAACTAGAAACACATTTAAGCAAAAACAGCACAGAAATGTATAGCTCCAACCATAACAGTTTTCAGTACAGCAACGTAAGATGGCTAATATGCTAGGTACCTGCTCTAGACCTAGAAATTCTCATAGGTGCCTCTTTTCTTTTCTTTCTTTCTTTCTTTCTTTCTTTTTTTCTTTCTTTCTTTCTTTCTTTCTTTCTTTCTTTCTTTCTTTCTTTCTTTCCTTCCTCCCTCCCTCCCTCCCTCCCTCCCTCCCTCTTTCTTTCTTTCTTTCTTTCTTTCTTTTGACAGTTAACCCAAGTTAAGTGTCAGATTCATCTGATCTTCCTACCTCTACTCCCTGAGTGCTAGAATTACAGGTTTATGCTACCTTGCTCTATTTATTTAGTGCTGGGGATGGAACATAGGGCTTTATGCATGTTAGGTATGCACTCCACCACTTGAGTGATGTCCCCAGCCCTGTTGCTCATTTCTTTTACTCCTTGCAATAACACCAATAGAATCACCATTTACAGAAGAGCAGATACAAAGCCCAACAGTAAGCGATTTTACCAAGGTTTCATGATGTTTGTAAAGTAGAACACTTTCTCTGTTAATGAAGGGCTGGGTCAGAGGTTTAGAGTTTTGTTTTATAAACACAAATCTAAGACCAGAACATAGATTATTTGTAGACTACTTGACTCTATTTTATACTAGAAAACTTTTCTTAACCTACAGATAACACAGATAGTCCCTGATTTACAGTAGTTCAGTTTAATAATCTCTTGGTAGTATGGTGGTACAAAAGTGATATGCATTCAACAAATACTTTGTGGGAAAGGGTCTGACACAGGGTCTCAGTAGTTGAGACTGGCCTGAAATCAGTGGATATCCTCCAGCCTCAGCCTCACACATGCTTAGGATTACAGGTATGAGTAGCACACCTGGCTTATACTTTAAATCGTTGTCTTCCAAAGACTGTAGCCCCCACTCAACTCTGCAGTCACAGGGGAAGCTACTGACACTGTTGGTGAGCATTGTTGCCATGCTTGGGAACAAGTTAGATGAATTCAGTTTTTCTAAAGATGTATTCTTTTATGTATTTGTGTGTGCACCTGCACATGTTAATGCACACTACATGTATAGTGTGCTCTATTTCTGTGAAGAGACACCATGACCATGACAACTCTTATAAAAGAAAGCATTTAGTTGGAGCTTGCTTGCAGTTTCAGAGGTGAGTCCATTTTCACCATGGTGGGGAGCATGGCAGCACACAGGCTGAGGTGGTGCTGGAGAAGTAACGAGAGTTCTACATTCAGATCCACAGGCAGCAGGAAGAGGGAAACACTGAGACTGGGGTTTTGAAACCCCAAAACCCACCCCCAGTGATACATCCTCCAACAAGGCCACACCTACTCCAACAAGGCCACACTCCCTAATCCCTTCTAAGTAGTGCCACTCCCTGATGACTAAACATTGGAGCACACAAGCATGGGGGGGGCATTCTTATTCAAACCACCACAGAACCCTTGGAGCTGGCATTACAGATGGTTGTGAGCCTCCTGGTGCTGGCCCTGGGAACCTAACTACTGAGCCATCTCTCCAGCCCCTGGATATATTTTTGACACACTGTATTTTCAAATTACAATGAGTTTATCAGAATATAACCCCATTGAAATTAGGTTGAAAAGCATCTGTCTGTCTACTTTTGAAAAATAGGACTGCATTTTTAGTTAATAGAATGTTCGTGTATCACAAAGCCTTTGGTTCCACCCCCCAGCACTGCCTAAATGGGATAAGGTGGTGCATGCCTGTAACGGGGCATTTGGGAAGTGACGTAGGAAGTTAAGGCATTGAAGATCATCCTTGGCTACCTATGGAGTTTGAGGCCAGCCTGAGCTACATTCTGTCTCAAAACACAAAAAAAGTGAGCCATTAAGTAAGCTCAACTCCTAGGACTTGCATAGTGAAAAATGAGATCTGACACCTGCAAGTTGTAATCTACTTCTATGCAAACACACACACACACACCATAACATATATATATATATATATATACATACACACACACACACACACACACATAACACACATGTCTCACTATGTATCCCTGGCTGGTCTGAATCTTCTAGAGATTTGCCTGCCTCTCCCTCCCAAGTGCTACGATTAAAAGTGTGTGCCACCAGCCTAAAACTTTTTTCAAAGTTCAAAAACCAAGGGTTAACTTAAGTGACTCAGTGGATAAAAATGCTTGCCACATAGACATCATCTACAGGCACAATAGTAGTAATAGTATATTTGGCATACATGGCTATTCATTATAATTATAAATGTTTTATAAATCTATATTCATTTCTATAAAACAATCATATGTATATATACACATATACATATACATAGAGAAATACAATATACATAGAGAAATACAAATATATGTATTTGTATATGTATATATACACATATACATAGAGAAATACATATACATAGAGAAATACAAATATTGCCTCCAAACTCTTCTCAGATAGCCACTCAAAACAGTTTATATTAGTCACTGATATTTACATAAGGATATTTTAATTTGTTGCTTTGTTTTCATTTAGCAAAATAATTATGCCCTTATTCCTAAGGTTTTTGTTTTTAAAGTTTTGACTTTTTCTAATAATTATTTTTATTTTGTGAGTATTGTCTGTGTGGAGGTGTCCAGTCTTCTGGAACTGGAGTCACATCAGGTGTGAGCTGCCATGCCATGTGGGTGTTAGAAATTGAACCCAGGTCCTCCAGAAGAACAGCCACTTCTCTTAACCGATAAGCCATCTCTCTAGCTGTTTTTACTGTTATTTTCTATTTTGATTTTGTTTTCTCTTGCTCTTGGTGGCCAGGATGTCTTCAGTCTCTTGATCTTCATACTTCAGGCTCCATGTATTGGAGTTGAGGTGTGCACGCCTCTAGTTCTGGTGCTTTCTGCATGTCTGTTTCAGCGATGACATGCCATGTGCAGGTTCATCACAGTGTAAAGAGCTGTCTTCTTTAAGTACCTGAATAGCTCACGGTTTGGTACTTTATTGGCAATTGTTTGTTGATGAATACTTCCAACAGTGTCTCTTCTTGCTCTAGGACACCAGGGCTCTTCAGTTTAATTGACACTATGTGGCCCCCAGTGATACCTCTGACCGAGCCTTCCTGTGGCCAGCCCAGTGAAGAGGTAAGCCCAGCCTTGGAAAACTCCCCAGGGTACAAAAAACTGCTGTTCCCAGGAGCTGAGTTAGGCACTCCAACTGCAGCCATGTGGCCCTTATTGTTCCTTGGGCAACAAGAGCTGTGCAACTAGTTTCTTTGTCTGGAGTGAAGCATGAATGTCTTCTAGGACTGTGACTGCAGCTCCTGTCCAGTGCCAACATTCTGATGGTTCTTTTCCCTGCTTCTCTGGTAAATTCTTGATGATTTTTTAAAATTTCATTTTTTGTGAGAAATACAAAGTAGGCCTCACTCTGGAGCCTATACTGACCTTAATCTCCAAACAATCCTTGTGCTGAGCAGCCCACATGCTGGAATTATAGGTGCCAAACTCAGCCACAGTATTGCAAGTTAAAACCTTAGTTAACCTCATCCTGAAGCAGATATCATGTCTTTCCTATTCCTTTGCCCTTGGTTAGCAATCAGGATGTGAACTAGGTAGAATCCATAGGTGGTCAACATCAATTCCCCTTCCCTCACCATATTGTTCATTGTAGTGACTCAGAAGCAGCAAAAAGGACAAAGAACTTTCTTCTACTGTCCCTTGGTCTTGTTCATCAGGGTGGCTGCTTTGAACTACAGCTCTCTCTCTTTCTGTCTTGCTCTTGCACACATGCACACAAACAGCCCTCCTCATCTATGGAGTGTGTGTGTGTGTGTGTGTGTGTGTGTGTGTGTGTGTGTGTGTGCACGCGCGAGTGTGTGCAGGCACATACATCCATCTAGCAGGCATGTGTGGAGGCCAAAGCTTCATGTCAGAATATCCTTTTTTAATTACTTCTCCACCTCAAATGTTTGATAGATCTCTTTCAAAGCTGGAGCTCACCATTGTGGTTAGATTGCCCTGCCAGTAAGCCTTTGGGATCCTTCTGTCTTCACACAGCTTGTTTGTGGGTTCTGGGGACCTGGACTTTGTGGAAAGCCCTTGACTACTGAGCAGTCTCCCCAACTCCTCATAGCTGGCTTTTTAGCAGAGTGCTGCACATATGACCCATGAGTCTGTGCCAGAGAGCATAGCCCCTCTCAGAAACGCCGGTCTGAAGATTATAGAAAGAGAAATAATTTCTAAGTGGTACTTCCAGGATACTCTGAAGAATAGACTTCTCCTTCTGTTTCATTTTGACACTGGGCCTTGTGTATCCTAGGATGACCTTAAAGTTCTGAGGCCCCTGCTTCTTCCCAAGACTTAAAATTACAGGCTTATGTCTGCCATGAACACTAAATCTGAAATGAAATCTTAAATCTACACAGAAGTATTCTTATGCTTGGTCCCCCGGATGTACAAAGTAACCAGTTTCTTATCTAGCCTTCCCATGGAATATACATCCAAAAGCAAATTGTGTATGTGTGCGTGTGTGGATGTGTTCATTCCACTCTCAGGAATTTAAGCTAGGGCCTCCTTCATACTAGGTAAGTGCTTTACCACTGAGTTGTATAGGTCTCTCTAAGTGGCACAGGCCGGAATATGAAGTCTTCCTGTAGCCTAGGTAGGCCTTGAACTTGTTATCCTTGTGTTTCTGCCTCCCAAGCTGAGATCATGGGCCTGCACCATCAAGCCAAGCATAATCATGCGTATACCAAAGAACTTATGTTAATAGTATTTTTGTAATCTTTCAACAAGACATTCTAACTCTGCATTTTCCTTTATGCTACACCGATAAAGACTTGCCTGCCTCCTCCTATGTTCTGTTACATCTTCTCTGCCCACCCAAGTCTGGGACACATTGATACAGTTGAAGGAGACCCCATTTCTAAGCTCTACCAGTCGCCAGTTGTCCGCTGTTTAAGAGAAATCCTCCAGGTAACACTGTTTCTAACGTCTTCAAATACTTTTAGTGCTTCTTTGTGCTTTGTGTGACATTGTCAGTCTTTGTATGCCTTTCCAGACTCATGAACGTGGTGTGCGCTGCAGCTTCTATGCCAGAGTGATTTATCACAGAACACAGGTAATATCTCTGTCTCTATTAGTATATCTTTCTTCCCTCCTCCTCCCTTTCTCTGTCCTATGGAAAAGCTCTTAGAAATTAGCAGTATACCATAATAGAAAAGTGTCTCTAAAATCTAGGTTGACCCATAATTTACCCTCCTAGTTTGGAGCCATCCATCCTTCTGTATGTAAACTATGTAGAGCACTTTGGGTTTGTTGTTGCTGTTGTTTTAAATTTGGTTTCTTTTAGACCTGTTTCTATTGGGGATGTTTGTTTGTTTGTTTTGCATTTCTGTAATCCATAGTCAGTGAAAAAGCTACAGAAGTACCAAATGAATATGTTCCGTAACTTCTAATTGAGATACTGGTAGGTTGCACTTATATATATATAATTCTAATTGCGTCATTGTAGACATGATATATTAGCTTCTTCCTCAACTAGAATAGAGGGCAGACTGTTCTTTTTTAGTTGTTATTTTTAGGTTTTGGTTTTTGGTATTTTGAGACAAGGTTTCTCTGTGTAGCCCTGGCTGTCCTGGAACTCATTCTATAGACCAGGCTGGCCTTGAACTCACCATCATCCCCCTGCCTTTGCCTTTCAAGTGCTGAGACTAAAGGTGTGTGCCACCACCTCCATCTGTAAAAGATACACTTATTACCACTTTGTTTATGCCTTAGTAGTGGAAATAATTTAATAGTTAATTTAAAAGAAAATTAGGGGGCTAGGAAAATGACTCAACAAACAAGCCTGAGCTCGATGAAGGAGAGAGACTCCATAGGGGTGTCATGTGACATATGCATGATTGCACACTCATGTACACACACTCAAACTTGCACATACTCACACAGCACATATGTGTGCACACTTGTGTGCACACATACTCAACAGCAAGAACTATAGTAGGAACAAAATTTAAAATTAAACAAAGAAAAGAAAATGAAAATATATTGGTCTCTCTGGCATTTGAAGAATATTTACAATGTTTACCCTCTTTGACATATTTATCAGTTTTCCAAATGTTAGTCTTATAGTCGTTTCAGAAGTAACCTTACTATCCCCAGAACCAGCACACAGACACATGGTACATTTACTTGTTGTTTATTGTTCGGCCTGAATGCTCCATATTGCTTATGTTTTATGACTTTGGCTTTTTTTAGTGATGGATCAATTACTTAGTCTAATGTCCCGCACTTTAGGTTTGCCTGGTATCTAACAGGTTCACATCACACATTTTTGACAGAAATGGCACATAGGTATTGCTGTATTTTTACTAAGAGACACAACTGGTCCCTTCCAGAGCTGTGATGGTTTTCATTTGGTCAAATGACTTTCCAAGTTTTTTCCATTTTGAAGTTGACCAATAAATATTTATACTTATTAATTCTTAATAATTTTTGAAAAAGTACTTTGAGACTATATAAATATCCTGACATTTCTCAAACTTTCACTCATTCGTTTTATCATCCATTATGATTCTTGCCTGAGTTAATTGTGCTCTAATTGTGACCAAATGGTAGTTTCTAATTTAGCATTTCTTCTGCATTAGTTATATATGATTTTGCTACGATTTTCTTTTCACTTGTCCATTTAGTTAGGTCACTTGTTTATTGACCTCCCATGTCAAAATGAATTAATGAATAATTTTAACTTAGTATTTATTTATTTGATTTTTTTACTTGGCTTGGTAAACTAATAGGTTTATTGAGGTTGGGGCTATTTATAGAAGTATATGAGGAGGGTTCTGAGTAACTCTCCTGCAGTCATTGTTTACTACATACATAACACTGGATAGGGCTTTGTGACTCTTCATGTTTCATGAGCTTCCTGAGTCTTATGAACCTCCTTCCACTTTCCAGAAAGGAGTCTCAGTTCCAATGAAATCAGTGTACAATTCTCTGTTCCTTCCTATGAATGGCTCTTACATTCTTTCTGCCTTCTCTTCAATGATAGTTCTTTACCCTTGGAGGGAGTAATATAAATATCTGGTTGGTTTGTTTTTTCATTTATGGCTAAAAATTGGATCACTATATCACAGCAACAGTCTTTTTGTTTTCAACAGCTTGACAAGTTATGAATGAAGTAAGTATTGCCTTTTGGAGGGAGGGGGAAGGAAGTTAGGAAGAAAGGAAGATAGGTAGGCAGGCAGGTAGGTAGGTGGGAGGAGAGTTTTCCAGTGTCCAAGACTGGCAGTGCAACACTATGTGAATTTTGGTCAGTTGGGAGCCTCTGCTCAAAAGGCTTAGGAATTAGAAGGTGGGCCAACACAGACATTTTAGGATCCCACATGACCCTAGTACTGATGCAGTGCCTCAAAGTTGCACCCCATCATAGATGTCAATCTCAGGGAAGTTGCACCCTCATTTTTTTATTCAGTGGGTTTTATATAATCTTTCATTGCTGTTCATTTGGTGTTCATGTTTTTCCATACTTAAGCTATCTCTTTAGTTCTTTGAACATGCTCACATCTGTGGTGTTTTAAATGAGAAATGTCTTCCTAAGGCTCCTATATTTGACTACTTGGCCTCCAGTTGGTGGTACTGTTTGGGAATTTTGTGGAACCTTTAGGAAATATAGTTTTTCTAAGGGAAATATGTCAACTTGGGGTGGACTCTGAGATGCCTCTCTCCCCTTTTTATCCATCCTTTCTTTTTGCAGCTGAACTGTGGTCTATGGTCTCTCTGCTTCCTGAAGTTCAGCCCCATACTCCTGCTACCGTGCCTTCCCATCACTATGCACTGTGTTCTCTTTGGAACTATTAACTGAAATATTGCTTTTGTTTGTGGATTTTATAACAGCAACAGATAAGTAGCTGATCCATCCTTCTTTGAATCCTTCCTTTTTGACACAATAAGATATTTCCAGCCGACCTTTGGTGCTTTGTTTTCATTGTTTTTGCCTTTCAGTGTGTGTACATGTGCACATGAGTGTATGTGTGCATAAAAGTGTGTGTGTGTGTGTCTGTCTGTCTATATGTATGTGCACACATATTAACATGTATGCACATGTACATGTGAATGCCAGAGGGCAGCTTATGAGGTTCAGTTCTCCTTCCACATGGGTCCTGGGAATTAAACTTGGGTTATTAGGCTCGACAGCAGGCTCCTTTATCCACTGAACCATCTTTCCAAACTGCTCTTTGGGCTTTAGACTTTAGAATCAGCCCTTTTTTCAAGGAACACTAGGGAATGTTAAAGGAAAAAAATGATAGTTAGAGGTCAATATCTGGTTCTAGTTAGTCTTGCTTCTATTGGAATGTAATTGTTTTTAGGCCCTCTGTGAGTAGACCAAGAAGACAGATACGGATGTATCCCAGTGCACATCTCGTATGTCTGTGTATAGCCATGTTGCACACCAGTGCCTCTCCCATAGACCATTACCACAGAATTTGTTCTAGATCTCCCTTGTGTAATTTCCTCTCCAGCTGTATGTGGAGGCTTGGAGATGGAACCGAGAAGATCGAGTGTTCAAAATGACCCTTGGTTCTATTAGGAACTTGAAGTCAATTGGGGTACATCAAATCCAGTCTCAATAAATAATAAATAAAACCTTCCCTTTTCCTCAGTAATATTTACTTTATTTTATGTAAGCAACCCTCTAATGATATAGGACTTCCTCTTCACCCCAACCCACATCTCCTAAGCATACCTTCCACTCCAGACACACCAACTGAACTCTAAGCCAGCCTAAGTCCTAGACTACGCATTGTCCTTGACTTCCATTTGTATGTACTGAAGTGAGTTCATACCCACTGGGAGAGGCAGATTGCCAATTTACCAGAACTTCCAAAAGTATCACAACTCCTGCAAATGATAAAAAACATACTTTAAAAATTATCATGAGAGATAAAACTAATAAAAAATTAAACCTGCTATACATTCAAGAGAGTTATTTCACCTGTTTTATATTGATGTCATCTGCAAGATCACCTGAGGTCTGTCCCTAACCCTCAGGAAACAGGTAGGCATCCAGAGAACAGGAATGCACTGAACAGAAAACAGCACTTTGTGCATATTGACATAGGCTAGGAGGGAAGGGAAATGAGTTCTCCCTAACTGCATCACCGACAAGTAGAAAACTGCCAGCAAGTGCACTTTTTGCCTTTTTGAGGACCCTAACAGGCTTGGAGTTTGTGTAGTAACTGTGTTGGTGGGTATTAACTATTAACCTTGATATGGAAACTTTATTGGATGTCTTAAAGTATTTTTGAGATCTATGTTAAATTATGAGTATAAATAATCACATTGCTTTTAAAAGATTTTGGATATGCATAGTTAATAGTTTTTTGGCTTTTTGTTTTTGTTTTTTGTTTTGTTTTACTTTCAAATTGTAGCTAAAGAATCTTTTGGCACAAAAGGAAATCTGGCTGGTGGTAACTGACATCACCCTACAAACACAGGATGAAAGGGACCACTATCTTCCCAAAACCCTGCCAATCTGTGTAGCCCCTTCATGTGTGCTGGACACCGAACTTCTAGAAGGACTTGCCATGCCTGTACCCCATAACATGCTCTTCAGAGATGCTCTCCGAGACAAGGGTACACTGGTTTCTCTTGATTGCTTTGGGTAGAGTGGCTACTTAGTGCCTACACTGGGACTCCATCCTGCTCAATACTGCTGGCACCTTCACAAAGCCTAGCACAAGCCTAGCCCGGGGGTGGAGAGGCCATCATACAAGCCATGGGTTCTTGTTGATTTTTGCCGAGTCCACTGGATAGGAACCACCACCCCAAGTTGTGGTTGGAAGACACTACTGACCACTTCATGACTCTTGATAGTACATGTGCTTACAGGAAAACCACCCACACTCGTGGCCTAGATATCCCTTTTAAAAATAAAACAATAAATAGTCAAAAAGCAGGCATCAGAGTCCATGTCAGAGACGGCCCCCATTCCCCTTAGTAGGGGACCCACATGATGACCAACCTGCCCATGGGTTATGTATGTGTAGGGGGCCTAGGTCCAGTTCATGCATGCTCTTTGGTTGGTGCTTCAGTCTCTGTGAACCCCCATGGGTCAAGGTTAGTTGTCTCTGTTGGTCTTCTTGTGGAGTTCTTGTCCCCTCCGCGTCTTTCTATCCTTCCCCATCCCACCCCACCCCACCCCACCCCACCTCCGTTCTTCCTCCTGTCATCCTGCGCTCTGCCTAATATTTGGCAGTGAGTCTCAGCATCTGTTTGGATCCTCTGTGGCATGGTGGTCCTTAGATGACAGTTATGCTATGCTCCTGCCTGTAAGCATGGCAGAGTATCGTTAATAGTGATAGAGGTTGGCCTCTCCCTTGGGCTTACAGTTCATGGCATCAATGGAAGAGGATAGTATCAGTCCTGATGTGACTTGATGTGCTGGTGTGGGATGGTCCAGGGAGGGCTCCCTTTTTCTGAGGAGAAGGGAATGGGGGAAGGGGGCGGGGGAAGGGGGCAGGAGTGTGGGACCCAGAGGAGGGGAAGAATGAGGTTACGATCAGGATGTAAAATGAATAAACTTAGTTTAAAAAAATTAAAATAAAACAAAAGCTAGAGAACATGGATATGTTTGGGCCTGTAACAAAGGCCTGTAATCCCAAAACATGGTGTGCTGAGGCAAGAATATCATAAATTAGAAAACAGCATAGGTCACACAGACCCTGTTTTAAAATAATAATAATAATAATAATTAATAATAATAATATAGGCTTTAGATCAGCCCTTTTCTTGGGATCAAACACTTGTTTTTCATTTTATTTAGATATTAACTTGAATATCACAAAATTCACTCTTTTCAGTTGTATCTGAATATAGTATCTATGTTCTTTTTCACTATAATTCACTGGGGTCTTTAAGATGTACTTCCATGTAGACACTTACTTGCTAGACATGCCTAACATTAAGAACACATAAGCCCCTATCTGTGCCTTTCCTCCTACACAAGCTTGCAGTAGCTCATGAAGGAGACTGGCTGGGAAAATGTATGCTTCCCTGAATTGCTTGAATAATCTGAAATGTCTCCATGGTAGGTCAGATTGTTTGTGTTGAACGGACAGTCCTCCTGCCCCAAAAACCTCTCTTGTGTGTACCTTCTGGTTCCTGCGACTTGCCTGGCCCAGTGACAGTCGATGAACTGAGCTCCCTCACACCTGTCAACTCCATTTGCAGTGTGCAAGGTAGGTAGCCCTCTGATTGGAAGCAGAATGTCTATTGTCTTACACTCCATGTTATTTCAGATACGCTCCTCAGTAAGTTTTATTGAGTTTCCATGTTCTAGACATTGAATATATATGATCAGAATAAGAAGAGGGTCTTTTATTTTGGACTAGGAGTGTATATGAGAAGATGCAAGTCAGGTATGTGCACAGACAAACAGGATTCCAGTGTCTCAAATGGGGCTCTCACCTTGCAGAGTAAAATGTAGGAAGGTTCCCTAAATGCTGGAAACATTGGGCATGTGAGATGGCTCAGCAAATGAAGGTGAATGCAGTGACCTGAGTTCAGAGCCCATCAGTGAGAGACTTCTGTGTATCAGATAGAGTAAATAAAGACTTTTAGCAGTAAAGCCTTGAGTGAGTGCAAGTTGAGGCAGGCTTTTCTTTCAACACTGATGTAAAATAATGCTTTGGATACCAACTGTTCAGTGGTATACTTCCCAGCCATCCCTCAAATCCAGCTCAAAGTTATATGGTGTGATTTCCAGTGATATATAAACTCAGTTGAAACACTTTTTTTAGCTCATGCCTTATTTTTGAATGAAAAGGAAATTACCTAACCCCACATACATGTAAGGGCTGTTAACCCATCCAATACCCTAGAGTAAAAAGGGACTTTGAATAGTATAACGTACTTTTTATTGATTCACTTACAAAAAGAAGGTCAGGATATACCTAATTGCTTGCCTAGCATCCACAAGGCCTTAGATTCAATCCTTAGTACTGCCCGAGGGTGAGGGTGGGTGGGGGGGAAGATTATAAAAAAAGACTTGAGCTGTAGGGTGACCAGAATGTGAGCATCAGCTGGTGTTTAAGGCCATTGCCTAGTCTCTCCCTCTGGACTTTCTTTCTGTAGCTCCTTAGCTAAGGAACATTTGGCAGCTAATAGTAACTAGGAGAGGAGAGCCTGCTTTTTAAGGGTGCCCTGGTGAATCCACCAACCTCTGGTGACACATCCAGCTGTACATGATGCAGAGGTGGCACAAAGTTGATTGGGTAAGGAAGGAAAGGTGGAGGAGTAGGGCGTCAATATGATAAAAATGCACAGCACACATTTTTCAAATAACCAATAAAAAATGAAAAAAAAAGACTTTACTATTTCTCATCTATTTGACCCACTTTGGGTTATATTTATAAAGACAATGTCATTAGTTGAAGCAGGCTCTTCAAAATCACTTTTTCTCCTTTTTAAAAGTCATTCAAATTTGTATTGCATGAATGTATTTTAATAAACCATGCCTTCCATTTCTCATAATTCTGCTTCATTGTCTGTAGATATTGTTTCCTAATGCTTGTTCTAGTGGAGAAAGACATTTTGCTTCAAAACTGGGAATGGGATCAGGGGATATACCTCTGAAGTGAAATCCTTCATGCTAGGTTTGAGCACCAGTACACAAACAAAGAGCATAAAATAAAGATACAGAAAAAGAGAGGAAGGGGAGCAGGAGTGGGGAGAATCCTTCTGTGGTTTTGGAAACTCAGTTGCTTCTGACTTTTTCCTTCACTACTGAACTGACTGTAATTCAGCATAGATGGATGGTCTGAAATAGACCGGTACATCCAGTTGGGGGTTACATGTTCCACATCAGGGAAAACATGTTCATCTCCTGTGTCTTTGCTGTGCCTTCAGTAGCCTACAGCCCTGACTCACTCCCCAGCCTCTGAGCCAGCTTCTGTGCTGCGTTCTTCAGGGGCTTTACTCAGCTCACAGTCAGCTTTGTCTTCTTGGACTTGTCCTCGTGGTTTCACCTCTCTGCTTCTCCAGCTGGACTGATTACGTGAGGGTCTGCCAGTTTTGTGTCTTAGACTCTTTCTCTCCTATACTATGTTTGTTTATTGATTGAATGGATAATAAGTGTTTTGTCAGAAAATTTACGGTGAGTGTGTGTGTGTGTGTATGAGTGTGTGTGAGTATGTGTGAATGTGTGACTGTGTGTGTATGTATGAGTGTGTGTATGTGTGTGTGAGAGAGTATGTGAGTGTATGTGTGTATGAGTAAGTGTGAGTGTATGTGTGTGTGTATATGTGAGTGTGTGTATGTGGGAGTGTGTATGTGAGTGTGTGTGGTGGTGATGATGGTGGTGGTGGCATATACTCTGTATATGTTCATTGCTCATGACCACAGGAAAACATAAGGTGCCCTGCTCCATTAAATCCACCTTACTCACTTGAGACAGGGCCTTTTACTGAACCTGGAGCCAGCAAGCTCAAGTGACCGTCCTGCCTCTGGCCCACTTGGCTGTGGGCACAGGTACATGTGCAGCAATGCTTGGCTTTTTTTCTTAATGGGTACTGGAGTTTTTATTTTAGTTCCCCGTGTTTGTACAATAAGCTCTCTAACCCACCAAGTCATCTTCCTAGCCCTGTATCTGCATATATCTTTTTTTTTTGGCGGGGGGGGGGTGTTGTGGTGGTTGGTTTGGTTTGCTTTGGTTTTTTGAGACAAGGTTTCTCCATGTAGCCTTGCCTATCCTGGAACTGACTACGTAGACCAGACTGGCCTCAAACTCAGAAACTCAGAGATCCACTTGTTTCTACCTCCCAAGTGTTGGAATTAAAGATGTGTGTCACCACACCTGGCTATATATTAGAAAAATCATGTAAAAGAAGAAATTAACAAACAATAAGTAGACTTATGTCTTCTATGAAAAAGGAGAGCTAAGATAGGCAATTCCAGAGGCCAGGATGTAGATCAGTGGTGAGTTTGTCCTTTCTTTTAACTGGGCTTAGGTACTGTGGTTGGCGTAGATGAGAGCACTGCTTTCTCATGGCCTGTGTGTGACCGGTGTGGCAACGGGAGATTGGAGCAGAAGCCAGAAGATGGGTAAGTAGGCCTGAAACCACTGGGCCCAAAGTACATGGCAGTAGCCCAGTCCCAGGGTCCTGAAACCTTCTAGCCTACATGTGGGTTCCCCAACACTGAAAGGACCTTCTA